>VXBN01006743.1:1749206-1770616 GCA_013397395.1 Sinosuthora webbiana
TATAATATTATAACCATATTTTATATTTTTTTATTTTTCACCCATAGTATTTTTATGCTATTATAGTAGTATTTTATATTATTTATTTTATATGGTAATACAATTTTATATACTATTTTTAGCTATAATGGTTTTTTTTTATATTTTCCCTGTACTGCTTTAGTGTGTAACTCTAAAACTCCACGGCCTGTCAGCTGCTGTTCTCCCATTTTGTTCAGACAAAAAAATTCCTCTCCAGGCCTGAGAATGAAGGATTCACCTCACTGGACCTTGAGAGATGTAAACAACAGTGAATTGGGGGAGAAAAGACAAACTTGGAGTAAATCACTTCATTACCTGAAGCTGTAATTGGAGGGTTAACCCCTGATATGTAAATGGACCAAATTTATGATTGTGGGAAAAACTGGTGACCATCATCCAGCTTGGGCTGTAGCCCCTTGGAGGCTTCTGACTGCCCAAGGAGCACCTATTGAGGGCCTTTAATAAATACCCATATTTATTCTCTTAACAAATACCCACTTCTATTCTTATATTCTCTTAATCTTATCTATCCTCTCTTTCAGGCAGCCACTCCAAGGCATCAGGGAGGCTCCTGCAGGACTCCTCTAACCCAGCCCTGACCCCCCTGCCCAGCCCAGCTCCTCTGCCTTTCCCCTGTGCCCGAGGGAGAGCTGTTCCACAGGTGTGATGGTTTTAAAATTCAGATGGAAAACATGTTTTCTCAGCCCCGGAGCCAGCGAGCTCTGTGGATAATTGGACGCTGCAGCCATGAATTGGACATTGTGTTCCCCTGGACAGGGCAGGATCAACAAGCAAAAGCCAGCAGCCAGCTTTGTCACGAGGCAGATCTGTCGTGTCACAGGAAGAAGGAACTGCTGACATTTCCCAGGGAGCCACAGCTGAGCCTTCTCACATCCCCTCGCACCAAAACAATGCAACGTGCAAACGCTTTGTAGTAGAAATCCCGATTTCCCTTTGGAAGAACCGACACTTGCCTGGAAACTTTTTGACTTCATCCTCCACACCAGAAGAATATTTTTCCACAGGAGAGCACAGGTTTGCTGAAATATTAGTGAGGCTTTCTTGGATATCCCCTGCATTTTTCCGGCTGAGATGAGAAAGAAAATGATATGGTTAAAATAAAACAGGTCACTGGGAGTTAAATACCGCTTCAGAGGAAGCCAATAACATGCCAAAGGGGGAGAATTTTAACTTTGGACAGCTAAGATTCAAAGGAAATAGACCAAGATCATGCAAGGGAACAGAGAGCTGGGCTGGACTCTGAGGTGCCTCCTCCACAAGCAGATTCATCCTTCCTCACCCAGCTTCATCCTTCCCCATCCAGCTTCATCCTTTCTCACTGAGATTCATCCTTCTTCATCTAGACTAATCCTTCCTCTTCCAGATTCATCCTTCCTCACCCAGACTTATCCTTCCTCACCCAGACTTATCCTTCCTCACCCAGACTCATCCTTCCTTATCCAGCTTCCTCCTTCCTCACCCAGATTCATCCTTACTCACCCAGATTCATCCTTCCTCACCCAAACTCATCCTTCCTCACCCAAACTCATCCTTCCTCACCCAGGCTCATCCTTCCTCACCCAGGCTCATCCTTCCTCATCCCAAAGAGGCTTTGTGGAACGAGACAACCGCTCACTTTCCACGTTCCACTGCGGAAAGTGAATTTGTGCCTGGCCTCAGACACGTGGCTTGTTGGCAAACCCCTGCTCACGTGCTCTGGGTTCTGAACCAGACCCTGAATCACGTTACAAACACTGGGGAGATGCTAAAAATAACCTAAAATAGAGGCTGCCACTGCCTGCCTTCACCAGGCTGGTGAGAGGCCGGTTTGTTCTGTTTTCACCCAAATATTAAGGAACTTTAATGCAGTTAGAGCAGGGCAGGATTAGAACACCCATGTGCTGCTCAATATCCTCCTAAATACTGAGCAGGGAGCATTTCTTTGGGATATTTATTTCAGCTCCAGATTTAATCCCGTGGCCAAGCTGCAAGAACAGGAGCAAGTTCAGAGCAACGGGTTTTTCACCCCCTTCCCAGGGGAGCAGGGCAAGGGAACCTCCCAAGAAGTTTTTGTGGTTTAATCCTTTCAAATGGCTGAAACCCAAAATCAAGGCAACCTCAAAGGCAGAGTGCTCCATTCCCCTTGGACAGCGCTTCCTGATTTCACGGCTCGGGCAGCTGGAGTTCATAAAGGCTTCCACCGCTCTGGTCCCTCCACTGCTTGTTGTTTGGAAGAATTAAATATTTGTGTACTGCGGGGACAAGGGATGCAGGATCCCAGTTCACCTTCTGTGTTATCACAGGGCTTGTTTTACCTTATTTTATCTCCTGGTGCTCTGCTTTCCCTGCCCAAGCTTCCTCCCACGCTTCCTCCCCGCTGCCTGCACTGAAGGTTCAAGGTAAATAGGAAGGGATTTCTGGGAAGTGTCACTTTTTTATTGTTTTTTTTTGTTTTTTTGCCCAGGTCTGGGTTTCAGTCATGAGCTGGAAGCAGCAGCTCAGCCCAGGATGTTTGGGCGGTAAACAAAGCGTGGTGGTATTTTGGATAACGAGGAAAACATGATGGTCTTTAAAAGATGCACGGAATATCCACAGCCACAGCAAACAATTTTAAAATGATGGAGCAAATCTAAAACCTTTTAGAAAACTTTAACCAAGTGTCTATCAGTTTTAATTTACTTTTTGCCTGTGGAGCAAGGAGCAAATCCCACTGGGAGCCAAAAATGAAGCCAGGAATTCAAACAAGTGATGCTGCCTACAAAGGCTGTGGAATTTAACTTGTAATCAGATACCTAATAAATATTAGCTATTATTAACTTTACATTAGGTATGTAATTAATCTATTAGATAATTATCGAAAAGGTAAAAAAATGTAGCCAAGAGTGAATCCTCTGCAAGGCCTGAGGCTCAAAACTTCAGATGCAAAAAGCAAAATAAACATACCAGAAAATGGAGGCAATGATGTTTGGGAAACTTTAATCCAGTTAAGAGCATCACTTGTAAAGCTGGATGTCTGCTGGGGCTCATTAAGTGCATCCAAACTTCCTGCTCCCCAGGAACTCTCTGCCAAGGTGTTGCAATAACTTTTCCTGGATGCTGCTGCGTGCAGCTCTGCTCCACCAAAAGTCACCCCAGGAAGGCACATCCCATAAAATCCCTTTATTTACTATCCCGGGGAATTCCTCTTTGGCCCGTCCTCGGACTATTTTCCTCTACAAATGGAACTTATTGAGGTCTGCTTGAAGATTGTAGGGGGGTTGGACTGGGTGACTTTTAAAGGTCCCCTCCAACCCAAAGTATTCCTGGAGTTTATGATTTCAGTTCCTAAAATCCAGCTGCTCCTCTTCAGGAGCTTT
Organism: Sinosuthora webbiana; assembly: GCA_013397395.1. NCBI lineage: Eukaryota > Metazoa > Chordata > Aves > Passeriformes > Sylviidae > Sinosuthora > Sinosuthora webbiana. Next base: position 1,752,584 of record VXBN01006743.1, read on the forward strand.
GGCAGGAGCCCCTCAACGCTGGGTTCAAAGGGAATCCATGCTGCATCTCTTCCCACAGCATCCACTGGCTTTCCCAGAGCCAAGGATTTACCCCTGCACGTGGAGAGTGCAGAGGTGCTCTTTCCACCCCCTCCTGTTTGCAGGGAGGAGTTCTTGCAGATTTTTGTGTTTCCATCTGATAAATCCGAGATGGATTTGCACTGACTCCGCTCCAACACAAGCTGGAACAGGTTGTTTTCTCCTACTGTCAACTTGAGAATAACAACCCTGAGCCTGCCCTTAATCAAAGCTCAACACTTCAGCTCATACAGAGAAGTGAAATTTGGGGGGGTTTTTGTATTTTTAGATGCCTTTAGTGACAGCAAGGCAGGAGGAGGAGAGCAAAGGGAGGGATCATCACCCAGTGCTCAACCTTCAGCTCTTCACCTGCAGCCATGGGGAGATGCAAAATCCACACACACCCAGAAAAGCTGAATATTTTTGCTCCTTTTCCTCTAAAAGGAGCAAAATTTGTTGTGAACAAATTTATTCTTTGTCGTGAGCCTACAGTCCATCAGAAAATAGAGCTGGAAGGTGCAACTTCTATGCATTCAGCATCACAAAGCATTAATTAGGAAAAGATAATCATCCCCTCACGAAAACTCAACCCCTGCACGAGGGAGAATTTTTCCATCTCTACTTCTAAATTAATTTTCCCTCGAAAAAATAAAAAGAGGAGAGCTATGTGCCTCCCTACCTGATGGTGTGTTTTCCATGGGGACAGGGTCTCCTCAGGCTCTGAGGTGTCCGGGCTGCTGGTCCCTTTTCAGCCCCAGGGAGGCTCAGCCCGGTGGCCCAGCCCGGTGGCCATGCCCCTCTCCAGCCCTGACGTCACCCGGGCAAACCCTCCCAAAACTCGTGGAGCGATGACCCAACCTTGGAACAGCACCTACAACCAGCTGGCCCTGAGCCTGGGGATGTTTACACCGCGCTTTGGAGGGCTGAGCTCAGCCCTTGCAGATGTTCCCGGCAGGCAGCAGAGTTGGGGTGGCCTGGGACGGGGCGAACCTTCGCTCCCGAGAGGTGCCAAAGCCACTTTGTCCCTGTCGCAGCTTCCCCAGAGGGAAAACTCTGCTGCTTGGTCCCCACCGTGCCCAGAGCCTGACTCAGCAAATGCTCCTTCCTTCCTCTGCTGGGACAAATCCTGCGTCCCAGCACCAACGGGATTTCAGCTCTTCTTTCTCCTTTCCCCGTTGTTTAGAGCGGGTTTTCCCCCCCCAATTTCCACTCCTTTTAATTGCTTTTCCAGCAGCTGCGGCACAGCTGGAAGCAGGATGGAGCACGCTGGGTGTTGGAAAACAAACCATCTTCCCAGTGCAATCTGCACTCAGAACAGGGAGGTGAGGGACTCAGACCAGCCAGGGAATCCAGCGGGGCTGGAAGGGTGCACGGCCACGGGATAATTCAACGAGTTAAACGAATTTTGACTGTCCCGGAACTTGCACAGCTTGAGGATCGTGCATCCGATTTGCAGAGCTGCCTCAAACCACAAGGGCTGGCTGGTTGTTGCTTAACAAAAGGCACGGGCTCTGCTGCAGCTGCTGATTTACTCATTTTCAAGGCATGAGCTCATTTAGGAGAGGAGCAGAAGCGTTTTCCGGCATCCCTTCGCGTTGGGCAACAGGGGAAGGCTCCTTGTGGCTGCAAAAAGCCCGTCTGAGGTGCCCTTCACTTAAAAAAGAGCACTTTTCTGACCCAAACTTGTGCCTCAGTGTGGGACCCAGCCCTGCCCTGACTGCACAGCGTCTACAGAAGAGGGTTTTTCACAAGAAAATGACACCTGCTCCAAGCATTCCTTGGGGTTCCCCATCCTGCTCGTGGCCCTGCTGCTGAAGTGGGACCCCAACCCCCCAGGGCTTCTGCAGGAGAGCACAGAGCACCTCAAAATATCATTAATTAAACCCCCAGAGCAGATGCTCCACAGGATTTCTGAGAGGGGGACTCAGGACCAGACTTTGGGTGTGCCAGGAGGAAAAGAGGGGCTGGGAAGGGAGCCAGACCCTTCCAAGGGGACATGCCAGGCAAAGGGAAAAGGAGCAGCGAGAGCTCCGGGAAACCCTTATCAAAGAGAAATTCAGCATGTTAAATCAGGGACTTTCTGGACATCTCTTAAAAGAAGCATTATAAGGGAATGAATTAATTTTACAGCTTAAAAAAAAAATTAAAAAAAAAACCAACATGGCACACTGCCCTTTCACACCATCACAAACAAACCAGTATGAACTGCTGGGAACTGTCCCCAAGCCCAGAATAAACTTCTTTGGGGGTTATTTTCCTCTCCACTGAGGGGCTCAGGGAGCACAAACCCCTTTCATTTAGCTGCACTCTTCACTGACCCATGGGGCTGGAGGTGACCACCTCCTCCTCTCCCTCAGCAGGGTCTGCCCAGGGAGCAGACAGTGCTCTACATTTCATCTCCCACCTCCAGCCAAACCTCCCCAATTTCACTGCCCCTCACGCCAGAGCCAGCACCCACCCCGCCAAATCCACCTTGGGCACAGCTCAGAGCACAAAAATGACTTATATTTTTTCCTGGGGCTGTTTTTCCAGTGGCTGGAGGTGACTGACCCCTCAGATGGAGCATGTGCCATGCCAGGAGCACACAGCACAGCTGCCGTGGGGTCACTGCTTGCCCACAGCTGGGCTGAGTGAACCCGGCTGCAAAGCGCGACATTACTGTGAAAGTGTTGCAACACTGCAAAATTCCCCCAAATTCAGCTTCAAATGTTTAAATACTTGTCTTGGGTTGACAATCCTGCAGCCTGAGAGCCCTGGCCATGCCAAGAGTCAGGGCCCCCCACGCTCTGCCTGAGCCCAACCACCTGAAACTCTGCTGCACCCCAAAATCAGCCCCGGCTTTGAAAACCATCCCCATTTCCAGCACAGCAAAAACACCCAGAGAGCCAAGAGTTTAACAACCCAAACCGTCTTTATTTTGGAAGTACTTCCTGCTGGGAAAGGAAAACCCTCACCTTTACAAGTACAGCCGAGTGGTGAGAGAAAAGGCAAGTGTGTAAAATGAACTGCACGTGGTCCAACAGCAAGAGGAGCGTCACAAAACGTGTCACCCTCAGCCCTGACACCTCCTGCTCCTGCTGCCAGAGCTCTGCATGCTGGCTGTGCAATAAACCTCACTTGCTCAACAGAGATACTCTTTAAATAAGGATCTTTTCCTTGGGAAGGTATAAACGAAACCAGACACTTTAAACTCTCCATAGAAAAATACAACCTTGTAACAACACCACGAAGTGAAGGCGCTTTCCGAGCTTTGGATCCCTCAGCTGCTCACAACAACCCTGCAAGGCAGCTCCAGCCACCTCACCCGGGAATGCTGACCCAAACTGGGGGGATTTACCCCAAATCCCCCCAAATCCAGTTCATCTCTGAGAGCACAGGCTGGGGGTGTGTTGGATGGCTGGGATTTGGAATGTCACCGGTAACAGCTGAAAAAAGGGACTTCAAATCCCAGGAAAAAAGCTCTGCTGTTCCCAGGGCATTCCCGGTTTTACTTTTGCCTGGGGTTTTCCCTGTTCTGGCAGTTACAGACATCTCAGGACACTTGGAAACACTTTTGATACGAGGACAGTGACGTTTTGGGGTGGAATTTTACCCCACTTTAACACACGATGTCACCAGGCCAAAAAAATCCCACCCAAACAGGGAATTAACTTAACGAGCCAAATTCTTTGTCCTCTCTGTAGCTGCACAAAAACCAGTGCCACCCTCCACTGGGCTCCTCCAAGACAAACAACAGCACCAAACTGAGCTAATCCACCCTCTCATCCAAAGTTTGCACATCTGAAATGTGAGCAAATATGGAAATATCTGAAACAGACAGCACAGAACTATTTTACAGACTATTAACTCCGAGTGAAAGAATAAACTCGAGGCAGACACCAAGGCTGCTCACACTAATTTAGGTCACACTAATTCCCTAAATCCATGTGACAGGAATGTGCTGGATTGATGGGCAGGTGACACTTGGCTGAAACACCACTGAGACCAAAAAAAAACCAGGTGGGATTTGGGCAAAAATGCACTCAACTTGTACACACCTGCACGGGAAAGTGCCAAGGGAATTCTGAGTCCCAAATTGCTCCAAATAAAAGCTCAGAGCTCCCAGCCAGCAGCAGGGCTGGGGCTAAATAAATAAAACACCTGAAATTGTTTTTTTTTTGTTTTTCTTTTCTGACAGGGAAGTTTCACCCCTGTCAGGTGGTGCTGGAACTGCAGTTTGTTTTAATCCTGTCCTTTTAATCCCTCATTTCAGGGCTGGGGTTCCCTGGGGAAGCAAATGGGATGTCCAGGGCTTTTTGTAGGGTTTGGGCTCCAATTTTAACTACAAACCCCAAGGCTGTGCATTTCTCTGCAGCCTATGGGTACGAAAGAGGAAGTGAAATTCTGCATCAGGAGCTCACTTCTCCCTGTGTAAGAAACAAATGGAAACAGATTGTGGCTGAACACACTGATAAACCATTATCAGACACATCACACACATTATTGCCTGATAATTACAAACAGTTGAACACACAACTCCAACTTTACCCATTTTTTTTGAGTTTGAACAAGAAGAACAAAGGTCTTTTCTAACTTTAAAGTGGAGATACACAAATGATATGACTTATGAAGCCAACGTCTCAATAAACACATCTCTGTATCTGTTCATTGCAGAGCAAAATCAACTGGGAGCAATCTTTAATTTCCCCTTATAAAACTAAAAATGTGATGATAGCTTTGTGTAGAAAAAAACCCAAAAAAATAATATATTTTCAACATACATTTGTCATATCTCAGGCTAAAGGACCACGTATTCTACTCTTCTTAGTGCTTCTATGCAAACCAAAGGCACCTTTCTTAAGGATGAGGCTGTGAATTGGGACCCTTTTATTTGGGGTTTTACAAAGGGGGGGAGTGACAAGTGGCCAGGCTGGGCCCTGTGTGACTGACTGCAACCACAACAACGAGGGACTGGGGAACACTGGAGCTCATGAATGCACTGGCAAGGAAAAATGCAAACACCTCCAAAGCACTGTGTGTGAGAGCAGCTGGCAGGACACACACGTCGTCACAGCCAGGGGAAGAACCAGACTGCTCTGGATGGAGACCAGGCAGAGCCACATCCCTGCAAACCCCTTTTCACCAACAGGGGAAGGAGCAGATCCACCCCCTGTGCCCCCCAGCACGCAGGACAAACCCCAGTGGCACCCACATGGCAGGGGAGGGCCCTGGCAGTGCCACATTCCATCTCCAAATGAACATTTCCAGGCTGGTGGGACGCCAAGCCCAGCTGGGGGTGCAGTTCAGGACCCTCCTTGCAGCAGGACAGGGACTCTGCAGTGGTTTCCCCCTCTCCTCCAGGCAGGTGCATCATTCAGGGCAGCAGCAGGGGTGGTTCAGCTGGTGGAGGGGCAGGGCTGGGTGTGCAGGGGGGCAGCAGAGCCCGCCCTGGGGCACGGCCACACCCTGCAAACCGTGGGGCAGGTGCTCCAGCAGCCACTGGCTCTGCTCAGACACAGGATTTTCCTGCAGGACAGCCCAGCAGGGCCCAGGGAAGGCAGGTGGGAGCTCCTGCAGCAGCCACCAGCACAGGGAGACGCCCGTGGCAGCGCCCTTGTGCCCAACACAAACCGGGAGCAGGGACTGGGGGTCAGCCAGAGGAGCAGGGGGATGCTCACGGCTCCTGAGGCCTTATTCCCAAGGCCAGGATGGTGGGACAGGCTCAGGGCTTTCCAAACCCAGCTGTCCTTGCCCAGCCCAGCTCCAGGAGCAGAGGGAGGATGGTGCTGGCACCGACAGGAGCACGGGGAGCTCAGAAAATGACCCGGTCCTCCTGCGTCCTCTCCCACCACAGGCTGCTGTTCAGGGTGCCAAAGCTGCTGTCCTCCTCCTCCTGCTCCTTAGCAAGCTCCACAAACACCTGGAAAACATGGAAAAGAGCCCCCCATGGTCCTTGTAGGAACTTCCTTGGTCACAAATACAACTCATGCTAAAATCCTTGTGAGTATTCAATGTATTGCTTCATCTCTGAGTATGGCATTTTCAGTATTTTGAGGTTTTTCTCTTTACTCCTACCCTCCCACCTCTTCTCTTCAAGAGCACAATGAAAAGGAAGTGCAACACTGAAGGATATTAATTGTCAGCAGTAATTAATCCCCAATAAGCAATTACAAGTCTCAGCTTCACCCTCCTTCCAGCTACCAACAGCAAATGCCTGTTCTTGGAATGAATCAGAGCAGCTTTTCCACTAATGCCACACATTTGCTTTCTTCCAGTCACTGCAGTTGGCATCTTTATTTTTAGAGGGGAAAACAGGCAGATGTGATTCACTTTGCAAAAAGGGAATTTAGTTTCCCAAAAGTGCCCCAACAGGCATCAGCAAAGCCTGAGAGCAGAGCTTGGGGGATGAGCTGCCTGCACAGGGCTCATGGTCATGGAATCATGGAATGCTCTGGGTTGGAAGGGAGAATAAATCCCATCCCTGCCATGGGCAGGGACACCTTCCACTATCCCAGGGTGCTCCAAGCCCCATCCAGCCTGGCCTTGGACACTTCAAGGGATGTGGCAACCACAGCTTCCCTGGGAATTCCATCCCAGCCCCACCCCACCCTCACAGGGAGGAATTCCTTCCCAATATCCCATCCACCCCTGCCCTGTGACACCTTCACCTGGCAGGGTTTGCACTCACAAAGCAGAACTGAACACACCTGTTCCAGGGTTGCTTGAGAAAAGCTGTAGTCCTCGATGTTGAAGGCGTGTTTTACTGGTGGAAGAATCAATAAGGGCAGATTTAGGCACACTTTACTGACTCTGGATTTCACAAGAAATGGAGTTGGGGGACATTAATTAAAGAAAATTAAATAAATTTGGAGCGGAAATGGAGGAGTGACATCACGTGGCAGAAGTGTCAGTTATGGGAGGCAAAAGGATTTGTGTGTGTGACGTGTGGCAAGCGCTTCATTACCTTCCTCCAGCTTGGAAAAAGAATGTGAAAGCGACTGTACATCTTCTTTAGGGATTTTATACGCCAGGATGGAAGCAAAACTGGAACAAAGAAGCAAAGCAAATTTGGCTTCAAGAAAAATCACTCAAAGTAAAAACATTAATAGCCCATGGGACGGATTTCAACTCCTTTTCTGAAGGTTACTTTGACTGTCACCATCACACAGGAGAAGGGGAATGATGCAGCTCCAGGTGCATCAGCTGAGACCCCCTGAGACTGCTGGAAGTTCACGCTCTTCCACTCAGATTCAACCACTTCTGTTCTGCTTACTCATGGCAGATCTGCTTCCTGGAACTCCCAGAGTCCTGAGGTTTTGGATCTCAGCTGAGCTGGGAGGTCCCAGCACGTCCTGGAAGTTTGCGTCACGCGGCCGTTCCTGCAAGCCCGGCTGCAGCACGGGGAGCTGCTCTGCCCTGCTCATCTGCTGCTGCACAGGGAGCTCCCCTCCCTCCCTCCCTCCATCTCCCACCTCTGAGGAAGGATCCCACTCATGATCCCCCAAGGATCACACCGCTCTGGATGCCTGCAGTGCCCTTGGTGGAGTCTCTGCAGGGACCGAGCCAAACCCTCCGGCACAAAGGCAGAGCTGCTGCTGGAACAGCAGCCAGCCCACCCTGGAGCCGAGAGCCCCAGAGAGCTCAGGCATTTCCAGGTAAGGGCAGTGAGTCAGAGACTTGGATTTCAGCCCTTTCCCGGGGGCCCTGACCCAGGAGGAAGCTGTCAGGCAACAGCTATGCAGAAATCCAGTTTTGCTTCCTCTGTGCCAAACATCTGCGTGGGCTCCCGGCCCCCGCCCTGCCAGCCCGGGCTCTGCTGCCTTCCACATCCCTTCCTTTTTTTCATTCTTCAATTTTTTTTTTAAGCTGTGTGTAAATATTTACATTCCTTCTCCAGTGCCAAGGAGCTGCTGTGAGATCAGAGGGGTTCATTAACACCAGTATTTTCTGTCAGCCCTCACCTTTCCTGGCGGTTGGCGTTGGGGAAGATGTGCAAAATCTGGCTCTGCAGATACTCCACCTGCTGCACGTCTGCTGTCTCCCTTAATTTCATCTCCAAGAAGTATCCTCTGCCAAACTTGCTCTTCAGGTGTTGGACAGTACCTATACACCTACAAAGTGCAGACACAAAACACGAGTTGTACTCAAGAGCAGCCTGACCCCAAACAGATCCTTTTTGCTGGCAAGGATTGATTTTGCTCCAAATTTAAGGCACCAAATTCATCTGTATTTTCAGAGAAATACATGCCAGGTGCCCCCTGGCCCAGGGGGGATCTGGGGGTACCTGAGCTGCCCTGACACCAGGATGGCCACACGGTCACAGACAGCATCTGCCTCCTCCATGTAGTGCGTGGTGAGGATTGCTGCTCTCTCCTTGTTTTTAAAGGCTGCTCGGATGGCCCGCCTGCAAAACACAACCCAACCCACCCCTGAACAACAGCATTTGGCAGGGAACAGCAAATCCTGCCTTGGCAGGAAAGGAGGGCTGTGATGGGCCCTTATTTATGGATTAATGCTACACCCACAGCAACCATTAACACCTAAAGGCAGCTCCGATCTGTGTTCCTTATATTGTTTTAAGGATTTCTTTCAACTTTCAGGCCTGTAACTCCCAGGCTGTTCTGGGAGAGGACACAGCTGCACTGCACCTGGCAGGCAGGTTGGGCTGATCCTCCCCTCCTTGTGAGAGCCCACCTGCAGCTCTGTGTCCAGCTCTGGGGCTCCCAGCACAGGAGGAGCTGCTGGGACGAGCCCAGAGGAGGCCAAGGAGATGTTCCAAGGGCTGGAGCACTTCTGCTATGGATACAAGCTGAGTGTTGGTGGGTGTCAAGCCAAAGAGAAGTCCTGGGGAGACCTCAGAGCCCCTTCCATGGCCTAAGGGGGCTCCAGGAGAGCTGGAGAGAGACTTGGGACAAGGGATGGAAGGACAGCACATGGGGAATGGTTTCCCACTGCCTGAGGGCAGGGATGGACGGGATATTAAGCAGAAATCAATCTGCTTTAGTGGAAAATATCCCTGCCCACGGCATGGGGGTGGAACTGGACGATCTTCAAGGTCCCTTCCAACCCAGTTTACAGGGAATACCCTGTCTGTGGCTGTCCCTGGTGTCAGCAGGGATCCCCCAGCCCCCAGGGCAGGCAGCACTCACCACATGTGCTGCTTGGCTTTGGGATCCATCCCGGTGGAGGGCTCGTCCAGCAGCGTCACCCGCGGGTTGCCCAGCATGCTGAGGGCAAAGCAGAGCTGGGGGGGAAGGCAGAGGGGCAGGGTGAGCACAGGGAGGGTCCTGGGGACCCCCAGAGTGACCCCAGGGCCCCCCATACCTTGCGTTTCAGCCCCATTCCCAACTTCTTGGTCGTCTTCTGCAGGTGCTCCTTTAAATCCAGCACGCTGGCGATGCTGGGGAGGGAAGGAGCAGGGGGGAAAGGTTGGGAAGGGGAGGGTTTGGCTTCCCCCTCACCAGAGAATGCAAACCAGCTCCTTTCCAAGAGCCCAGTTACAAATATTCATGTGTCAAGTACGAAAAGAGCAGAGCAAAAAGCAGAATTGGAGCTCCCACACAAAGCCACCTGTCCTGGAGGGGCCCTGGTGACAACACAGGAACAGCTCCAAGGCCAGGACTGCCCAACCTTGCAGCTTCTGCAAAGGTCACTGTTAGTATTTCATAGCCTTAAAAAAAAAACTTAAAAAAACATGTACCAAATTAAAAATCCCAATTGAATTTTGTGTGGCTGAACCTTCCACCTCTTCACCCACAGATTCTCAATCATGGAATTTCAACTGAGCTTAAACCAAAATTTAAATGAAAAAAGAAGTTTGCATTAAGAACCACCTGTCCTGGAGGAGCCTTGGTGACAACACAGGAACAGCTCCAAGGCCAGGACTGCCCAACCTTGCAGCTTCTACTGCAAGGTAGAACTAAAGGTAACTGTTAGTACTTCATAGCCTTAAAAAATAACTTTAAAAATACACGTATCAAAATTAAAAATCCCAACTGAATTTTGTGTGGATGAACCTTCATCTTCCTCACCTACGAATTCACAATCATGGAATTTCAACTGAGCTTAAACCCAAACTTAAATGGAATCAAAAACTGCCTTAGGAGAGGTGAGAATGGGGAAAAAAAATAACCCAAAAAAAAGCTGAAACCCCTCCAGCAATAAGTCTGAAGATAAAAAAAGCCCAAAACTTCCACCAGCAAGATTTCTGTACTGAACCACTCACCGCTTGACGACTTCTTTAACATCAGACTGGCTCATGCCTTTGATAGCACCATAAATCTCAAAGTGTTCCTGCAGTGTGATATCTGGCCACAGAGGGTTTGTCTGGGGACAGTAGCCCACGAATTTCACCGAGCCATCCTCACTGCTCAGCCCCAAGGAGTCATCTCCCATCAGAACCTGGGAGGAAAATGCCCAGAATTTTACAAATATTACAAATTTCCAAACCCCTCTGGCATGGTTTTAGCAAAATGCTCTCAGGAATGCTTGAAATAGTAACAATAAAATTAAATTATGGGTTGGTTTTTCGTGCACCTGCAGCATGGAACGTACCTGCCCACTGGTTGGCTCAATCTCTCCAACAAGCATATTAATTAACGTGCTTTTCCCAGCTCCATTGGGTCCCAGCAAACCCAGGATTTCTCCTAAAAAAAAAGGACAACACAAACATTGCCCACGAGATCAGGTAAATGGTTCCAAAAGTCATTTTTTTAAAAAATAAAACAGCTCAACAGCAAGCAGCTGAACCCCAACCTTTCTTCACGCAGAGGGAAACGTGTTTGGTCGCCACTTTCTTGATTTTTCTCCCCAGAAGGAATTCCTTCCTTTCATCAAACTCTTTGTGCAGGCTGCTGACCAGGATTGCTGGCATCTGGCAGAGAAGAGGGGAGCGGCTGCAGATCCCAGCAAAGCCCCAGGTGTGGGGTTGTGGGGGCAGCAAGGCTTTTTTGGGGTGAGCAGGGCTTCACCTCCTCACTCCTGGGGCTGCTCAGGATCTCCTTGACCCGCAGCCTCTCCGCCTTCACATCCTCATCCTCGTTCTCCTCGTGAGGGACATCTGGGAACTTCCAGGGCTTGGCTTTGGTGAAGCATTTTCTGAAAGGGAGGGAAAAGCAGCTCGAGGGCTCAGCTGAGGCTGGCTCGGGGCTTTGGTGCTCAGAGCAGGTTCCTGCAGCTCACCCCAGAGCCCCAGTGTCACCTCCCTGCTGAGCTCTTTGTGGGGGTGCAGCGCCCCTGGCCATGCAATGGGAATGGCAATTCCCTTGTTTTTACACAGGGAGCATCCTTCCAAAATTCCTCATTTTGCAGTAATGTAACTGGTAAAGAAACAAACCCCCCATTTCTGCACTTCAGTGACAATTTCTGACGGGATGTAACTGAAGATATTTTATTTCTTCCACTGCACTCCCCAGTTTAACCACCTGCAGCACCTTCCAACCCAGTTTTCTTTGGACAATGTCTTGGGCAAACAAAACATTCCAGAGACACACCTGAAGAAGGGATCTTCTCTCACCGTCCTCCCTCCGTTCTTCAGCTCGAAGCAGCGCAGCAGGAACAGCCACACCACGCACTGCAGGTAGGGCTGGGGCAGACAGAAACCACCCTGGTCACCAGCCAGCCTGGGGACCCTGGGGGTGACCCCACCACAGCCACGGGGGACAGGAGGCTCCAGCTCTGCACCACCACAACAGTGCTGGTGTTGCCAAAAGTGTCAAATGTATCATTAAATGCTGCTCAGCGGGCCTGAGGGCGCACAGCCAAGGTGGGTTTAGGTTTAAAAGCAATTATTTGGGGTTTTTGTGCAGAGAAGGGACTGCCCCTGCTCTGGAGCTCTTGCTCCATCAGCAGGCATTCCCATAACAATCAGAATTAATGCTGGTTAATAATTAATCAGGCCACAGGGGCAGCAGGTTGGGCACAGCAGCTTTCCTGACTCTGCTGGTGCTGCAGGCTCAGCGTCAGGGCAGATCTCTGCTGAGGAAGGTGATGGGCAGAAGGGGATCCCAGCAGGAGCCACAATTCCCTGCAGCAAAGGGGGGATTTTTCCCATTTCCAAAGCCAGAGAATCCAAAGCCATGCTCACAGCCAGAACTGCCACCAGCAGCCGGTCCCAGGGGTCGTGGTACCCCCCACTCTCACTCTTGCCTTTCCAGGAGACCTGGGAATTCAGGGAGAAAACGTGGTCAGGTGAATCAGCACCTTCAGAGACTCCAGTTTCTACTCTGTGCTTCCATCTCAGCCATCCAGGCTGTGCTGCTCAAGCACTTCTGAGCTCTCAAAAAAAAATCAAACAGCTCCATCCAAACCCTGGGGCTGCTCCTGCTTTCAAGCCACCCAATTAACCCAATTAAGTGGGTCTGCTCACTGAGGAACATGTGCTTTTCCTTGGAATATCGCAGAATCATGGGATGGTTTGGGTTGGAAGAGACCTCAGAGCCCATCTCATTCCACCCCCTGGTGCTCCAAGCCCCAATGTCCAGCTTGGCCTGGGACACTTCCAGGGATCCAGGGCAGCCACAGCTGCACTGGGAATTCCATCCCATCCCCATCCTACCCTCACAGGCAGGAATTTCTTCCCCAAACCCAACCTAACCCTACTCTCTGTCAGCCTGGAGCCATTCCCCCTTGCCCTGTCACTCCACCCCTTGTTTCAAGTCCCTCTCCATCTTTCCTGTAGGCTCCCTCCACTCAGAGAAAGGAAATTCCATGGAACACTTGCTGCTTTCCCCATTTTGAAACCAAACCACTTGGCATCATAGGAGAAAAGGCAATTTTCCCCCAGGCAGTTGTTATTGTTCACGTGTTCAGTGGCTACAAAGGAAGACACCCACCCAACCCCAGGCATCTCCAAGGGCTCTGGAAAGGATCCCTGGAGTCCCCTCACCTTTATAAAACAGATCAGGCAGCCAATGAGGGGATAAATAGGAATGAAGATGGAGAAGACATAATGCAGGACGGTGGTCACCAGGTAATGGTCCAGGAAAAAGGACACTTCAGTGACAACTGTGCACAGCAAGGCTGTCTGTACCAAAGAAAAAGGGAGGAAAAAAGTTCATTTTAATCCACTTCACGCTCTCTAAGCATAGGTTAATTTATTTAAGCACTTTTTCTTAAAGCTTTTATCACTCGGGGTGTGGCAGCGAGTGAGACATTGGTGAAAGTCTCCCATGTCCTGTGCATTATGGACACACAGCTACACAAAATAATTGGGATTTTTGGAGACCACCAATCTTCCCGCTTATCCCAGCTCCAGGCCAAGGCACTCACCACTGAAAATATGAATGACCAGAATTCCTTCGTGTTCTGGACTTTTTTGAAGGTGAAGGAGACCACGTAGGTGAAGAGCACGACTGAGGGGACGTAGCCAATGAGGCAAAAAATCTGCAGAGACAGGAAAGGTCTCTCAGGAAAATGGGCAGCAGGATTTTATTTTATTTTATTTTATTTTTTTGAGAAAGGATCAACTGGAATTACCTCAGTGTGATACAGAACTCTGAATTCATCTCTGTCACTTTATTTGATATATTTTGGTGCACAGAGAATGCATTATTAAAGACACAAAGAATGTGTAGAAAGGCAAAACTCCCCCACTCCCCCTTTTCACTTTTCTTTAAACTTTTTCCCTTTTTTTATTTTGTAACAGAGGCTCCCATAAATGCTGACCTCAAGGCTCTGACAAATACTAAGAATTCCACCACAGCATTTTTATAGAAATTCAAACCAGGGTAGAAAACCAGCCCTGCAGCCACATCTCCAACCTGATTAACCCTGGGAAAGCAGCTGGGAAAAGCTGATCCCCTCAATCCCAGCCAGGATCACAGGGAAGCCAGCTCTCAGTATCAAAGACATGAAGCCTTGTGGTCTCCTCCCCTCAATCCCATCTGCAGCTCCCTGCAGAGACGGGCTCTGCCCAAAGTCACTGTGCCCTTGCCATCAGCAGCACAGGAGCAAACAGAGCAGTCACCAATCACAGAGCACAAGGCAGGCTGAGGCTGCGGGAAGAAAGGAGCATTTCCTTGGAAAAATCCTGCTGCTTTAACAATCAACAGGGCTGGAAAAGAGCTTTGGGATGTGAGTCCAGCCTGTGACCACGCAGACCAAGGGCCATTCCTTACACACCTCCAGGGACAGAGACTCCAGCACCTCCCTGGACAGCCCCTTCCAGTCCCAACCACCCTTTCTGTGAACAAATTCTTCCTGTGCCCAACCAAAACCTCCCCCTGGCACTGCTTTATTTTATTCCACTCCTGAATGAAACTCCCAGCTTGGAGCCATTTTCCCCATGAAAAATATTCTGTCTTTGTGCCATGGGGAAAAAATTCAGTGCTGAATCAAGCAAGGAAAAGACAAGGCTTGTAGGAAAGAACGTGACCCTGCTCTCACCACAGCCAGGAACTTGCCCACGTAGAAATAAACTCCGTAGTGGAAGGCGAAGAGGCTGCCGATCATCAGGATGAGGATGAAGAAGAACAGAGGCAGATCCACCACAGCCTGGCCAGTCCAGTAAGCTGAGGGATAGAGCCCTGCAATCTTCAGCTGGGTGTAAGCCTTGATCTGCCACGGGGGGGAAAAACACAGCGTTAATCACCTGTTAATTAAAATGAACGTGGTGTGCATCCACCCCTGTGTTATTGCCGAGATCAGCTCTGCACAGAAAAGCTTCTCCCAAATCTGCTCCACCCCAGTGCCACCCGTGGCATTGCTTTAAACCCCTCTTTGGATCTTTCCCCAGGTCCCAGGGTTTGTAACTCCCTGTGGCTCTCTGCAGGGACACCCGGGTGCTGTTTTACCTTGTGGTTTTCCGCGTTGTCCATGGCGAAGTAGGGCGGCATGCCCGTGATGATGATCCCCAGCAGCACAGCTTCAAAATAGATCTCCAGCCTGAAAATGGTGTCTGGAAGATCCTGGGACAGAAAGCAGGTTTATTCAATGCCAAAACGTGACAAAAGAAGTGTTACATTGGGAGCTGGAACACGGCTGTGAATGCTAAAATAAAGAAGTCCATGGATGTCGAGATCGCCTGAGCTGCAGCAGGAAGGAAAACGCCTGTGGAAGCTTTGGGAGTATTTACATGAGGAATAAATAATAACTAAAGAACTTGCAGAGCCTTTATCTCCTGCAGCAGGCCCTCTCCTCTCCCAAAGGCCTCTCCAGCTCTGCACAGACCAACAAGTGCAGGCAACCTCCAACAAACTCATGATGAATTAATTCCCAGCATCATGGAACGGTTTGGGTTGGAAAGAACTGTATGGATCAGCCCATTCCAACCCCCACCTCCTTCCACTAGACTGGGCTGCTCCAAGCCCCAGCCAACCTTTAATTCCTGACACAACACCCTCTTCCCAAGCCCCTTTTTCCTGCCCTTCCACAGCCTGCAGAGCAAAATGCCGGCACCTTTCACATCCTCCTAAGCCCTGCAGACAGCCCCAACCAGCTTTTCCCTTGGTCTGTGGGGTGTTTCTGCACTCCCCCTCCCACCCAGGGATGCTCTGCCCTCTCCCTGGTGTTCCAGGGTGATTTTTTTGGGAGCTGCTCACCTGAATCAAGGGGTTGCTCCAGATCTGGATGCTCTCAGTCACGTTCAAACTGCCCAGGAGGAGGTTGCTGACGATATTCATCAGAACTGGCAGGGAATGCACCATGGTCCTGTTGAACACGATGTTGAAAACGTAATTCTAGGGAGGAAAATATGTGCTGCATTAATCCCTCTGCCCTGAGAGGGCTCTCCTTAATTAAACCTGAACGCTGGGATAAATCTTGGCATAATCAAGTGCTCTGCAGGAGGCTCTGGGCTGCTCAGGGGGCTTGTCACACACAGGACACACAGCCCTGCTCTCGGAGAAGGAATTCTTGGGAATAAATTCCCAGCATGTTTCAGGGAGCAGTGACGCTCTGACAAATGGCACTCCAGACAATTACAGCCTGGGAAACAAAACACACAAGGAGCTGCTCTGGGATGATGCTGCTAATGGATTTTGAAAGCAGACAGGCAAAGATGTGCAGGGGCTGCACTGTTACACCGATGGCAGCAGTTGTCAGGGAATAAAAATGGGAACAAGAGCCAGAGCTGGCACATTGTGGAGCAGTTCCCTTGCTGGGGATTAAATATGATCCCAAAGTTCAGACCTTCCTGTCACTGTGAACACACACAGCCCAAGGAACTGGTTTTTCTTTACACATGAGAGCACCACAGAATTATCCTTCTGTCAGACTGTAATTCAAGTACAAATAAAATAAAGTACAAATAAAAAAAAATCATTAAAAATTCCTCTGCCAGGAGTCCTGTGATGGAGAACGTTTCTCCTGACTTTCTGTGTCCTTGTGGGGAAGAAAAGGGGATGGAAGTTTGATTGGCTTACTGTAATTCTAATTATGGAAGAACATTTATTTTGCTGAGATTCCCACTCTGTCCTCTCTGCAGCCTCTTGTATAAGCAGTATTACATGATATTATTTGATTCCAGTGAGTCCAGAGCTGCTTTTCAGATAAGAATTTCACCAGCCAGCCCCAGCTCTTTGGGCAGAGTGTGCCTTACCTGCCTGGACTCGAGGGCAAACACGTTCAGAGCTGCACTGTGAGGTGCCACTGAGACATAATCACTGTCATTGAACAGCTCCCAGAGGATGTTCATGTTCCCCAGGGAGTGCACAATGTCACTGAGCTCCGTCTCTGGGGACAGAAAACAACACAGAACCATTTCAGCTGGAGGAGAACCTCAGGATCATCAAATCCAGCCACTCCCCACCCCTAGGCCATGTCCCTGAGTGCCACACCTCCCTGCCTTTTAAATCCCTCCTCATCAGCAGCCTGGAGTGTTTCACACAGAATTATCCATGCACAGCTCCAACAGGTGCTGCTCTTCAGGCTCTGTGCCCTGTCCAGCAGCTCCTGCCTGGTTAACCTGGCCTCAAACATCTGGGAATTCCTTTTAATATATATATTAAAAAATATGTATTTTTATAGATATAAATTAGTGCTTGTTTCAACTGCCTGGGTTCCTGCTGGGCACTTTTAAAACATCCTCAGCTGAAACAAAAAGGGATTTTCCCAGATGTTTTACAGCAGGATTTTAAGGTTGATTTGTCTCAATGTTTCTGGCCACTTCTTTCACCCGAATCATCTTCTGACACAGCAAGGTCATGGGGATGGGAGGAGGATCTCCAAAGCAAACCCCATGGCACAAACTGACAGTTCACCACCCCTGGGCACGTGGAAACTTTTCAGCCGGGTTAATTCCAGGGAAAAAGCTCATTCCCAGCCCCAAAAGCTGGGAGAAGGGGAGCCAGGAGGTGCTGCCCTACCTGTGGAGTTCTGCAGCAGGAGCCGACTCCTGTACTTGTGATAGTTCTCTCCAGGCCTCAGCAAGTACAAATCTGGGGAGAGTTTGATAGCAGCTACAGCGTTTTTGATGATGTGGTGTATGAAAAACAACAAAATCTGAACTACAAGGAAAATGAGGAAAAGCAACAACCTGAAAGAAATAAAAGTTTGGGGTTTATTGCAATTCAGTGAAAAGCCAACCCAGTTTTATATACATGCTATTAAAAACAAACCACCTCCTTTCACCCCCCAAAAAATGATTTATTAACAGAAATTACAGCTCCACTGTAAGAAATTGCTGGTTTTAAAATGTAACTATGGGGAAGATTGCAGGACAGGCTGAGCTTTCCCTGCTGTCACCGAGGCAGGTTTGGGGACTCACCCACGAAGCCCCAGTACTCACATCACTCTGACACATTTGTTCTCCCGTTTCAGGCTGAGGAAGTGCACTTTGGCTATGGTGGCAACCTGCTTCTTCCACAGGGCTGAGCTGCTCACGGCTGGTGCCTTGGCCTCGGACAGCATCAGCAGGCTCTGCTCCATGTCATCCAGGGACTTGGTGTCCACCTCCTCCTGCGCCTGCTGCGAGTGGAACACGCTGTAATCTGGAACGGGGCAGGGAAAAACCAGGGGTTGATGCTCTGACAGAGCTGGGGGGGAATGGGAGAGGAGGTG
>VXBN01006743.1:1770724-1784323 GCA_013397395.1 Sinosuthora webbiana
CATCCCATCCCATCCCATCCCATCCTAATCCCTCCCCATCCCCCTTCCATCCCAACTCCCATCCCCATCCCATCCCACCGCAATGATCCCACCCCAATCCCATTCCCATCCCCATCTCCATTCCATCCCAATCCCACAATTTAACCCAAGCTCAGTGACACGGATCCAGCCCAGCCCCACACACAGCGGGCACCCAAAGCTGAGAGAGCAGAAATGAAGGAGCATTTCCTTGGGAAATCCTGGCGTTTTAACTCACAGGATCAACTAAGGCTGGAAAGGACCTTTGGGATCACGGAGTCCAGCCTGTGACCCAGCAGACCACGGCACCAAGGGCCCCATCCAGCCCTCAAACACCTCCAGGGACAGACTCCAGCACCTCCCTGGGCAGCCCCATCCACTCCCAATGACCCTTGGAATCTGATGGTTCAAAATTTTGCCACCAAAAGGTGCAGATTTGCCTCAGTTTCATACCCTGGACCTGTGTGTGCACCTGTATTACCCAGCACCTGCAGATCCAGCTGTTAAATCTTCTCAAACCCACACAGAAACTCTGTGCAGCAGGGCAATCAGTCTAATTAGGGAGTAATTTGCATACCAGTATACCACATATATACTACAGAGTACATATATTTACTCAGACTAATAATTCTGGATCACACAGAAAGCTCTAGAACAGTTAAAACAGCTCAAACCACTCAAAACTGACATCAAAAAAACCCCAACTGACTCATTCTGGAGTAATTTTAAGCAATCCCAACTTTTCATTTGGACTGGAAGTTAATTTAAAGCGAGACAAGCTGAGCTGTTTTAGCCCTAAGTGCAGCTACCGTTCACACAAAAGGCTGAAAATTAATTTTATCTTGCTCATTTGTAATTTCTTGAAAGTAAGCTCCATTAGGAAAAGAAAGGGCATTTTAAAAGGCAAGTAAACTGCAAAGCCAAGCAGTCAGATGTCAGCTGGCTGGATGAAAAATTAATAAGTAAAAAGCTTTTCCTCTGGATGTTCTACCAGAATCACTCCCCACCCAACCCACTGCCCTCTCCTGGTTTCCACACTGAATATTTCAACAGCCTGGAATGCTGTGAGGACCAAAGGACCCCCAGATGCTGGAGCAGCACCCTGTGAGGGACGTTTTCCTGGTTCCCTCCTTCTGGCAGTGACAATTCCTCACGACCTGAGCCCAAGGCAAAGCTGAGGGGAGCCAAGGGAACAGCCCTGCCCCTTCCCACCTGCTTGATCAATCTCTGCCTCCACTTCCAGCTTCAGGTAGACGTCCTCCAGCGTGGTCATGGACACGCCATAGGTGATCACCCCCAGGTGGGAGTGGGTGTCCAGGTCAGAGAACAAACCTAGGGACAGAGGCAGCTCTAAACTCTGCTCCAGCACCTGCCAGGAACACTTCAGGCCCATCACACACAGCCCTGAGCCCTCCTGCCCCCTGGGAAAAAGCAGCAACGTGGGAATAGCAAATCAATCATGCACAGGTCATGGTTTGACAGCCAAGGGGGGGATAAGCTCCTTTGGCACTGAATTTCAGTCTGTGTGGTCAGGAAATGTGGTCCTGCTGAAGTTGTGGTGCTTCTAAAAATTGTCTCAGCACCCTGAAGCTCCTGGGCTCAAAGTTTCCTCAGGGCAGGTTCAAGGTGAGCTCTCCTGGAAAAATCACACCCAGCACAGCTCATCCTACCTAAATCCCTGCCCAGGTACAAGGGATCTCACAAATAAAACCACTGAGTCATTTTATGTCTATAAAAATACGTGTTTTATATACATCAAAAGGAATTCCCAGATGTTTGAGGCCAGGTTAACCAGGCAGGAGATGCTGGACAGGGCACAGAGCTTGAAGACCAACGTGAGGTTCAGACTGGGAGAACTTAACAGCACCTTGGGGTGAAAAACCTGACTGGGTTTTTGTCAATCCTATGAAATAAGGACTTAAAAAAAAATAGGAACTTCAGAGCCAAGGTGAGGCTGAAGGGAAATTCAAATGTATAAAATGGGGGAGCACTTGGATATTTGACAATACTCCTCAACCCTCCACAATCTCTCCTGTCCCAGTTGACAAGGTGTGATCCCAACCTTGGCTTCTCCCTGGAATAGTCTGGGGGAGCTGATTCAGTCTCAGCCTGTTTGCAGAAGTGCACCCAGTGGCAAAGCTCATAAATCATTAACTCCAACGAAACAGGGAGAAAAATCATTGATGGAATGTCAGCTGCACATTCCCATCAATACTGAGCCTCCCTTGGCTTCCCAAATGCTGCAAAGGACTCAGGGTTTATCCCACTTATTTGTGGGAGGCGAGCAAGGAGCCCTGCCCAGGACTGCTCAGATAATTGCTGCCATCTAGTGAAATCCCTCCCTCTGCTCCCTGCTCCCTCTCTCCACAGAATTTCAAGGCAGTGACACGGTGCTTTTTGCAGTTCACAAGAGTTTGTAGGATTTTTGTAGGATTTTTGCTCAGGCTCTGTAGCATTTGGGACTTCCCAGCTTCCTGCTGCAGGCCAGCCCTGCTCTCTGGAACCCTCTGCAAGAGGATGGTGATTCTGCAGGACCAGGGGATGCTCAGGTGGAGGAGTCTCCTCAGCACAGAAACATTTGCTGTTGGGTACCCACAGCCCTCACACCCCACTGGAAGAGCTGACAAAACCCTCACTCACCCGAGAAAACCCTCCCCCCAACTCCCCACCAGCCAAACAATAATAAATATAAAACCAGAAAGGCACAACAGGCACTTTATCAACATCAGGCTAAATCCATGCTTAACAAACACCTCCTGCTGCAGTCACTGATCCCTGCAGCACAAAAACCCCACAGATACCTGCAAACTTGTCCATGTCCTTGAGAGGGAGGGTGTACACGAGCTGCTCGTCGTTCTCCTGGATCAGGCTGGCTGCAGGGATGTGCTGCCTGATCAGAGAGGTGGTGGCCTCTGTGTTGCAGTAGGCATCGATGTGCATGCTGCAAAAACACAGCAGGGACTGGGGTTCAGAGCCTGAGTGCTCCAGCACAGCACCAAACATTCAGCTGGGCCATTCCAGGGGATATAAAAAGATCTTTTGGAGGGGTGATTTCTTAGAGATTTGTCTTGGGTTGCAAGGCAGGATGTAACCAGCAGTGTGTGTTCTATTGCCAGCTGGAGAAACCATTGGGGAGGTGTTTTCTTTATCCCTTCCAGGACCCACCCTCCCTCCAGGGGATATCTGCTGTCCATGGGCCATCCAGGCTCACTGCAGGGCTGATACAATCCCATCATCCCATCGGGAGAGGCTCCACCCAGGGGGAGGAGCCCAGCATTCCCGCCTGGATCAACCCTGGGATCCAGAACAGCAGCACAGCCTGTGTGCACTGGATTCCCAGAGGAACATGGACCCATCTCAGCCCCACTGGGCCCTTCTCCAGGATCATCTCTGCTCCAACAGAACCACATCTGTCACTGCAGGAGGACTGGATTGGGCTGACACCAACACCCTGACCAACAGGGGGTCAGGTGTGTTCTCACTCTGTCAGGGTTTTCTTTTTGTTTGGTTGTTTTTTTTGTACTACTGCATTTTTATTTTTAATATTCCTAGTAAAGAACTGTTATTCCTATTTCCAGATCTTTGCCTGAAAGCCCCTTAATTTCAAAATTACAATAATTTGGAGGGAGGGGGTTTACATTCTCCATTCCAAAGGAAGCCCTGGCTTTCCCTGGCAGACGCCTGCCTTTCCAAACCAAGACAAGATCCCAACAGAAAGCAGTAGCAAAAGAGACGCACGATGGCACCCAGGAGGTACAAAACTGGGCAGAGAGTTACCTCAGGCGGTAGCCAATGCCCCACTTGCTCTTGAGAAAGAGAGAAGAGCCGAGGCATTTCAGCATCCCCTGGGAAATCACAGCTTTACGATCTGGAAAGGAAAGCGAGGAAGGCCCCTCTGAAGCAGGAAAGGGACAATCTCCTCCCAAAGCCCACTCTGGATCCCACACAGACGGCATCCCGGGGCTGGGGGAGGCAGCTGGGGGGCAGCAGGGCTCACCAGCCAGGATGTCAGCCTCGTCCATGAAGTGTGTGCTGAACACGGTGACACGGTTGGCTTTCCTGTTCCTCAGCAGGTTCCAGACAATGTGGCGGGAGCAGGGATCCATCCCCGCCGTGGGCTCGTCCAGCAGCAACACCTGGGGGCAAAACCACGAGGGTTTTCCAAAGCCACAACCTCAGCATTCCCTCCCCAGCACACCCACAAGGGTTTGTTTGAAACCTGCCAGTTATTCCTCTAAAACAGGAAACATCCCGGACTAACAAGGCGGCATTTGTCACTGTGCTTTGAACAAATCCATCCCCTGTTGTGACAAACAGAAAAATCCTATAATGAATTAATGCCACGGCCTGTCTTATTCTGACTCCAACAGAGTCGTGTAGTAGGATCACAGCTTAGCCATGGGTTCACTCTTTCTGCTGAGGGGTGGTTAGATGCACACACCTGCTCTTAAAACCCCCAGGCACTGTCACACACATCATTTTTAACCGCAGATCCCAAAGCAGTCCCCATCCTCACAGGGCAGAGATTCCAGAGCTGTAACACAAACACAAAGGAGCTCTCTGACTGTGTTCCCGCTCCCAGCTCCTGCACGGCTTTGGAAGGAAAGCATCCAACAATTTCACTGCTGGGGGATAAATGCTACCTGCCAGAAATCACACACAAAACTTGCCACACTATTTATTTGCCAGAGAGATCAAACCCGAAGCTGCTGCTGTTACCTGAGACTCAAGCACAAAGGCTGAGAGATGGAAATGATTGTAATTAAACCATAAAGGAAGGAAAAAAGGGGCTCAAAGGAACAATTTCTGCATTTTGCACATTAGCTGGTTTTGACAAGAGGGACCAAGCCTTCCATGGAGCAGCAAGACCAAGCTGAGAGTAATTCCATCCCTCTCACCTTGGGGTTCCCAAGAACAGCAACTCCCACTGACAGCCTCCTCTTCTGCCCCCCACTCAGTTTTTTGGCTTGATTGTCCCTGATGGGCTGCATCTCCAAATCCAGCAACACCTTCTGCACCTTGAAAACGCAAGGAACACATTTGTTGTTTAAAAAAAACAAAAAAAGACCTATAAATTTTTTTAAACCAGATTGCTAACAATTAACATTCAAACTAACTGCTGCTTGTTCCCACTGTGTTCTGTACCCAAACTGCACAACCTACACACAAAGTTTAATGGTGTCTATAATTGGACCTAAATGCCAGATTTGAAGAATTTCATGGGCATCTTAATCTCAGGAAAAAAACTGAAAGCTTATCCTAGTCTAAATCTCTGCCTGTACCTCTTTGTCCATTGTACCACAAAGCAATATTTCCCTGCAAAAGGAAGAAACCTTGCGAGGATATTTTGATTTACAGGTTCAAAATGTCCATGCCGGCCAACACCCGTGCCCAGGTGAGTTACCTCTTGTATCAGGTCGTTCTGGGGGATGCCCTTGATGGCAGCAAAGATGGAGAGGTTCTCCTCCACAGTCAGAATGTCAAAGTGGATGTCGGACTGGGGGCACACCCCCGCGATCTGCCGCACCTCCAGCATCTCATCGATCTCGGACACTTTGTGTCCATACACCGAGACAAACCCTGAAAGGATTTAACATGAAATCATGGAGTGGTTTGGGCTGGAGTGGGCCTTAAAGCTCCTCTCACTCCAAACCCCTGGCACGGGCAGGAAATTCCCCACTGGAAGGAGAGCAGTGAGAATCAACGCTCTCTCCTCAGTCAGCAGAGCGGGTTTCACAGCCCTGCATGGACAGGAACTGCCAAGTGGGCACCCTCAGCCTCCATCCAAAGAAACTTTGGCGCACCCTGGAATAACCACCAAGGTTCTATCAGGCCTGGCCTTGAGGCAGGGCTCCCCCAGGGCTGCACTCACCATCCGTGGGAGGGCACAGCCCGCAGAGGATGTTCATCAGCGTCGTCTTCCCGGTGCCGCTGTGGCCCAGCAGCGCCGTGATCTGCCCCTCGTAGATGTCAAAGGACAAATCTGCTCCCAGGGCACAGGGAGAGCAGTGTCAGGAGGGGGATCCTGCCTCCCCCAGCCAGCCCCTGCCCCAGGAACAACCCAAGTGCCCACATGTGGGGCTGCATTCACACCCTGCCCCTGGGGACACCCCATGGCCGGGCTGACATCAGCCCACACCCACGTCTCAAAGGCACCCAGGGAAAGGAGGTGACAACATCAGGGGAGATGACATCACTGCATGGGCAGAGGAGGGACTGGGGGTGATGCTCCTCAGGAGTGAAGGGCTCATTTTTGGGGTGCTGGTTCACACACCAGACACACACAAGCACGTCTGGCATTCGTGCTCCAAGGCCCCAGCCCTCTAAAAGAAACCAAACCCAGCCTGAACCAAAACACAACAGATCCCTCAGCAACTCAGCTGCTGCTCCTCTGCATGCCACGAGCAGCTAAAAAGCTGAAATGTTCTTACTTCTGAGAGCCTCCACAGTTTCCCCCTTTTTCCTGAATGTTTTCTGAACGCAGCTGATCCTGAAAGAAGACACATCATGGCATGAACTATTTCAGCACCTTTACACGGCCTTTTGAGTCATCAACACCCAGCAAAAATCACAACAAGCCAACCAGACTAAAGTGGCACCACATGTGTTAAAAACCCATGGAGGCAAGTCAAGGAAAGGTTCTCCCAAAATTCTGCCTATCTCCACCCTGGCATCAGAAAGCTTTTTCCTGGTCACCTTCTAAGGCATTTCCTGTGATGATAAACTGAATTATTGCCAATCTGAGTCTCTTTCACGTGGTGGAGCAATGCACTAGAGGTTTCCCAAGCGAGGAAAGGGAACAGCTACTCTCCAGCAGCTGCACAACACAACAGGACACTGCACAGACATGAAAGGGACAAGAGGTGCTGGCAGAATGGACTCCAGAGATGTGACTCCTGGCAGCTCTTGAGCAAAATCAGGTAAAAGAAAGCAGGTATTTTTGTCTTCAAGAGAGGTAAAAACCTTCCTTCCAGCCCTGCTGTTTTTCCACGTGAATTTGGTGCCTTATCTGGAGGCACCAAATCAAGGATGGATTTTGGAAGCCTCATCACTCTGAAAATGAGGGTGGTGAGTGGATTATGGAGGGTGAGTAATGGGGAAGGGAATGAGTATGGGAGAAGATAAACCTTGCACATGGAATGAAGACAAGACTGTGGAGGGGTGATGTGGAAAGAGCCCTGGGTGGATGAATAATGCAACAATAGCCAAGATGTTCTCATGGGAAGATCAGGATTAAACTGGACTCCTGAACCTGTGGCAGATGCCCAAACAGACACGAGTGGTGTGGACAACACAAAACTCCTGCTGGTCACTAAACTCAAATATTTGAGATTCATGAAGCCAGCCAGGAGGGAAGATGTAGTTCCCCATCTCCCATGAGGATACACCACTGGAAAACGATGGAAACAAGGGCTAAAAGGAAGACATCAAAACCAGCAGTTCAGAAACCTCAAAGAGCACACAACAGCAAGACAAGAGGTGACACAAAGCACCACCCATCTCACCATCACTGGACCCTTCTACAGGATCATCTCTGCTCCAACAGAACCACATCTGTCACTGCAGGAGGACTGGATTGGGCTGACACCAACACCCTGACCAACAGGGGGTCAGGCTGTGTCCTGACTCTGGCAGTGGTTTTTTTGTACTACTACATTTTTATTTTAATTTGCCTACTAAAGAACCGTTATTCCTATTCCCAGATCTTTGCCTGAGAGCCCCTTAATTTCAAAATTACAATAATTTGGAGGGAGGGGGTTTACATTCTCCATTCCAAGGGCAGCTCCTGCCCTCCTGAGCAGACACCTGTGTCCCAAACCACGCCAGGAGGGCTCTCACAATCCACGTGCTGTCTGAACCGAGCAGTGGAGAGCCAAGGCTGGTTTTCCAAACTGGAATTCCCCACTGGAATTCCAGGAGGGCTGTACCTGATGGCCTCCTTGCCCTGGAATTCCGAGGGCACAGGCTCCACAATCTCACTGAAGCTCAGGCTGCCGTTGACGCTGCTCTCGTACAGCTCCTTGTAGTTCTTCCTGTGCTTTGACCAAAAGGAGGGTTTCATGAAGAAAAAGGGCGTGCGCCGCAGGCCAAACTCCCCTGGGGGACAGCACAGAGAAAGGCAATTCCTCAGCAGCCACCACAAATAGTCCTCAGCTTTGGGCTTTTGGCTCCTCCTATGGCCAGCCCACACCTGCTCCTGAGGAATTCCAGCAGCCAAATTTCCATTTAAGCCACGACTTCCCCATCCCCGATGCTGGCAGGCCCCACCTCTGCCGAGTATTTAAATAAATTAAAATGAATTGACAAATCTCCTCCTATTCCAGAGAATGAGCAGTGACATGAATGTGGCAGAGAGAAAAGAGAGGGATTGGAGGTGAACAGAGGTGAGGGGCTTAACCAGGCTTTCACCTCAAGATTAACAGCTTCATTCTGTGTTTCAGGTTAAACTGTTTCTGTCACAGGGAGACATCTGGAAGAGGCAGAGCAGTCTTTGATTTCCNTTGTTCAGCTTTGGGCTTTCAGCCTCTCCTGTGGCCAGCCCACACCTGCTCCTGAGGAATTCCAGCAGCCAAATTTCCATTTAAGCCACGACTTCCCCATCCCCGATGCTGGCAGGCCCCACCTCTGCCGAGTATTTAAATAAATTAAAATGAATTGACAAATCTCCTCCTATTCCAGAGAATGAGGAGTGGCTTGAACGTGGCAGAGAGAAAAGAGGGGGACTGGAGGTGAACAGAGCTGAGGGGCTTAACGAGGCTTTCACCTCAAGATTAACAGCTTCATTCTGTGTTTCAGGTTAAACTGTTTCTGTCACAGGGAGACATCTGGAAGAGGCAGAGCAGTCTTTGATTTCCAGCCCTCTCAGAGGAAACTGTGAAGGCGTAAATTGTAGCTAACTCAGGAAGGAAGTTTTTCCCCCAGAAAGAGGGGGAAATTAAGCTTTTTAAGGCCAGGCCAAAACCCCTCCTCACACCTCAGAGTTTTAACAGCAGATAAATTATTTCAGCTGGAAGTGTAAAATCCTACGTGAAAACAGCATCACCTCCTTTCTGCACAGAATTTAGGGGAGAGAGGCCACCAGCCTGGGGGGCTCAGGGCTTCAGGATGATCTTCCCACAGCCCAGTTTTGTCAGGAACTTACCTGGGATCACCTGGTCAAGGTAGACAGCCACAAGCAGGTAGAAGATGCTGTCCAGCACCAAGAGAATCAGAGAGATACAGAGCGGGTAAGGACCAGCATTGATGTTTGCAAATGTTGCCCCATCCTCGTAATCCTCCAGATGCATCACCTGCAGGGAGAGATGCCACACACCAAAAAAGGCAAAACAGCACAGTGCAAAACTTGGCAAAAAAACAAAAAAAACCCAAAAAAAACCAAACCAAAAATAATGAGAAAGTGACTGAGGGGACACAAAGAATAACAGCTCTGAGGAATTATGAGAAGTATGTAATTCTCCTAACAGAATTACGGTGCTGGATATTAAACTGCTCTGAAAAAAAAGCATTTTCCCCACCATCTCCAGCTTATTAAAAATAAAATATCTATTTAAACCCCCATCAAGGGCTGTTTGCAAATGATCCTTGGCTGCTGCTGGAGGGGCAGGTGGGGATTTACCTGGGCAACACCAATCAAGAAGCTGCACTGACACAAAGGGCTGAGGACCCACACGAAGGATTTGGGGAAATCCTCCAGCAGGACGATGTTGAGGCCCACAAAGCCAAAAACCAGAGTTGCCAGGAACTCCACGATCCCCACGTGCTTGGACTTCTTGAACAGAGGTGTCAGCATCAGGGCAAAGAAAACCTGAGGGCAGAGGGAAAAAAAAAGATAGGAAGGCACTGTAGTGGTAAAAATAATAATAATGATAATAGTATAGAAATTGTGTAGAAAAATTCAGGGAAAATACCATAGCTGCCTCTAGCAATCATATCATTTTCCTGGTACAGTCATCACAGTATTCACCCACACAGAATCATGGAATCATTTTCAGCTGGGAAAGACTTTCAAGATCGAGCCCAACTGTTCCTCCTATGAACTCAGACAAGCAACTGGATACATAAATATATTTATAATGTATTTTTTTTAGAATTCTCTGACAGGTTATTAGGGGTTTAGCACTGAACTCTGTAGTAACAGGAAATGTTTTGAAGAGGACTTGGACAGCAGAACAATTCTGTGGAGAAACCTGATGGTTATAAACTCAGACATTTCAGGAGGGAAAGGCATCTCTCATGGTGATGGGTGACACCTGTACAACATCCTAAAAAACAGGAGAAAACCCAAGGAAGGGATGGGACAGCTCATACTCCCAGCACTGCTCACCCCTGCAGAAACAACACCAGCCCCAAATATTTTGGCAGAGGCAACAAGACCAGGTGGTGTCTTGGGTTTTGTAACCAAGAAGAAAAAAAAATGTTTATTCTATTCCACCTGTTGAAACCCACTTGGAGAGGCGTTTTTTCTTTATCTATTGTAACTCGAGGAGGGAGGGCGTGACTGCCTTCTCTGATAACAAGCCAGATGTTAAAACCAACTGGGGCATTGTTTCTTATCTCTGTTCACCCTCCCATCCCCTCTGTGGGAATATCTCCTGTTAATGGGCCATTAAAGCTCACCAATGACATCACACATGACATCACCCCAGTGCTCCTTATCTCCTCTGTGGGGATATCTCCTGTTAATGGGCCATTAAAGCTCACCAATGACATGACACGACACATGACATCATCCCATTGTGAGATGCTCCACCCAGGGAGGAGGAGCCAAACCATTTCCATCCAGATAAAAGGAGCCACAAGTGCCACCAGACATCCAGTGTGCCCATGGGACTCCCAAAGGAGGACTGGACCCATCTCTGGACCCTTGGCTCCACAGCACCATCTCCACTTCCAACAGGACCACATCTGCCACTCCAGGAGGGCTGACCCTGGACTGTTCCCAACACCCTGGCCAACAGGGTGTCAGGTTGTATTTCTGACTCTGTCGGGGTTTTCTAGGATTTCTTGTTTGTTTGCTTATTCTTCTGTACTACAACATCTGTATTTTTCTATCCCTAGTACAGAACTGCTATACCTAGTCCCAAAATCTTTGCCTGACAGCCTTTTAATTGTAAATTTATAATAATTTGGAAAAAAAGGGGCGGAGGGGGGGTGCTTACATTCCCCATTCCAAAGGAGACTCCAATCTTCCCTGGCAGATACCTGTCTATCCAAACCAAGACAGGTGGGAAGGGAATAAAACCACCAAACCCCCGGGGATGGGATGGCTGCACTGCTCAGGGCCAGGAACACTCACTGAGGAGACTCCATAGAGGAAGAAGAGGAGGAAGATGACGAAGGCACTGCTCTGGGGGAAGAGGGACGAGGCCGTGGCGATCACCGCCATCAGGATGGACATGACAAACATCAGGCTCACGTAGAGCAGCACCCAGGACAGCCTGGGGAGAAAAAGGGGCAAAAAAACCAGAAATGTGAATGAAGAATGAATGCCCAGCCACCCCAACAGCAAAACCCACCACTCTTTAATGTCCCAGCTGCACCAAAGGCCAAGCACGCAACAAAACTGAAATAAAAGAGCTGCTGTGGACATGCCTGGGGTTTTCTCAGCACACAGCGAGACCCAGGGCAGCTGAAGATGCACAATCAGGTGATTCACCATTAGTTTTTGCATAATTAATTCCCTGGTATAGGCAAAAGAGGGTAACAGAGGCGTAAGTTTCAATAATTCAAGCGATTCTGTTTAAAATTTAATCCAGGGCGCTGGGCAGGGTAATAAAATCCTGCTCTGTCGAAAAGCAGAGCTGTGAGTCTGGGAGCAACTCTGACCTCAGCAAACAGGGGGGGGGCTTGTGTCCAGGTAGCAAAAAATGACACATTTTCTCTGAAACAACCAAAAAAAAAACCCATTCCAATCACCCCAGGTGGCTGTTGCAGTGCAGATGTGAAAACCACAAAGGGCAAAGCAAAACCTGTTTTTATCCCCTCAGCTATCAATGGCTTCAAATTAACACATCATTTGGGAGAAAAAGAAAATATTCTATTGCCCAGGCCGATTTTCATCGGGGTGAGCAAACAATTGAAAACCTGTCGCTGGGACTGCTCTGGCACGTTAAAATTATAGAGTTGGATTAATTTAATTATGTGCCAGGCCTGCAGGTTACCTGTTGGGCTTCTAGGAAAGGAGGTAGCGAGCCAAAAATATTTAAAAACCTCCATAAAACCCTGACGCATGATGAGGTTTAATCCCTCTAAATCTGGCGTAGCTTTACATGAATAAATGCAGCAGGATTGCTTATTCAAATATTCACATTTTCAGGGTAAGGCAAGTGTCTCTCTGTTTTGATTGTACGGAATATCTCAGTTTTTGGTTGTTTTCAGTTAAAGACCGAAAACTATTTAAGAACTGGAGGGTGGGATAGAAGAGGTTAACTAGAAATAATTTTTTAAATTATTTCTTTCCATATATTTTTTTTTCTTTTATAAGGAACAGGTTATACCCAACACTCCCATACCAGAAGGCCGTGTCATGGAGTCCCAAAATCTTCAAGAACTCCTTCAGCTTCCTCTCCTTCTCTGCCACGATGTGAATTGCCAAATAATACCCAAAGGGGGAGAATGCAATCACCAGGTAAATTAAAATGATGGCACGAGGGAAATTATCAATTTCCACCACTGCAGCCTCTCCCATAACCATGGCTCTGGTCAGATCCAGCTGCTGCCAAACAGAATGATTCGTCTTCAGCTGGAAGGAAGAGGAGGAAGAGTTATTTTGACATTCTTCCTCATTTTTCAGCCTCATCCCAACCACTGTCTTCACTGGGTAAAACATTCCTGACCCCAAATCCCAGGCCAAAAGCAGGGACACTGGGAAACACCTGGATGCCTGGGGATAAAATCAGGAAATGTGGGATTTCTGTCATTTCAAAAGATGGAATTTGCTGCCACCACAGGCAGCGGGAGGGAAACTGGGAAAAATTGCTGAGCAATAGTGACACCAAAAAAGGTCAATTCTGCAGCCCCTGGTTGGAATGGCATCGTGGGGGTGAGAATTTATGTTCTGAGGATCACTGGGATGCAAATGGAGACAAAAATCCTCATAATCCAACCCCACAGGATTGGGGAACTCCTGGACAAAACACTCCCCCTTCTCATCAGATCCCAGCTGGGACTGGACACAGCATCTCCCATGATTAACAAACAGATAAAGGAGCCTGGGCAGCCCCTGGACCTGCCCTTCCTTGGGGATTTTATGGGATTTTCCCAGTGGTACCTGGACAGAACAGTCCTGGACAAAATATGGCCAAACCCACCCCAAAACTTCTGCCTTCTGATCAGATCCCAACTGACATCTGACACAGCATCTCCCAGGATTAACAGACAGATTAAACAGCCCCTGGATCTGCCTTTCCTTGGGGTGAGGGTGGGATTTCATGGGATTTTATGGGATTTTCCCAGTGGTACCTGGACAGAACAGTCCTGGACAAAATATGGCCAAACCCACCCCAAAACTTCTGCCTTCTGATCAGATCCCAACTGACATCTGACACAGCATCTCCCAGGATTAACAGACAGATTAAACAG
>VXBN01006745.1:0-113105 GCA_013397395.1 Sinosuthora webbiana
TTCCTTTCAAACCACTACAATATATTACAGGTTTCTTTTAACATTGCTAACAGGAAGATGCCCAGGGCATCGCCCCTTGCATGGATGGGGAGCTGCTCAGTGACAGTGCAGTCTGCTTCCTAGCCAAAGCAGAGACTCCAAGTCCTGCTTGTTTGGTGCCCACTTTACACAGACTGTAACATTTGAAATGTCACATTTTTCAGAGTCGTTGCATCCTGTTACACAGATGTCTTTCCAGAACTCACACCTCTTTATCGCCGGAGTCATCCCTGTAGTAAAATTAGAAAGACTTGAGTACACTGAAAAAGTGACAAGGGATATCGACATAGACAGTAATTACTGAATATGAAGCTGGCTCTAGTTCTTCTCTCAAACAGTTAAGACAGGTATCAACTACACAGTTAAACTCCCATCTTTCTTAGCTCAGTGAAATATAAGGAAACAATGAAAAGAAAAGAACAAAGAGTAAGAACCTGAAGACTGATTCATCATTTAATACTTTTCATTTAATAATTTGACAAATGAAGCAGAACCTCTGTCATGTGCAAAGGTAAATTAAACAATAACCATATATTAACAATCTGTATTTGTGATAATTTTGTTTGGAGTAGAGATAATTTTCTTCATAGTAGATGGTATGGGGCTGTGTTTTTGATTTGTGCTGAAAACAGTGTTGATAACACAGGGAAGTTTTTGTTTCCACAGAGCAGGTCTTGCACAGAGTCAAGGCCTTTTCTGTGTCTCACCCCACCCCACCAGGAGGAGTGGGGCAGAAGGAGCTGGAAAGGGAGTGGACACAGCCAGGACATCTGACCCCAAGTGACAAAGGGGCATTCCATTCCCTATGGTGCCATTTAGTGCTCATTATTTAGACATGGGGGAAGAAGAAGGGAGGGGGAAACGTGTAGTAATGACATTTGTCTTCCCAAGTCATCACTATGCATGGTGGAGCCCCACTCTCCTGAGGATGGCTGAACACCTGCCTGCCCATGGGAATTGGTGAATGGATTCCTTGTGTTGCTTTCTTTGTGTGCACAGCCTTTACTTTATCTGACAAACTGAAGTTTATCAGATAAAGTTTATCTATTAAACTGTCTTCATCTAAACACATGTGTTTTCTCAGTTTTACTCTTAAGGTTGTCTCCTTCTTCCACCAGGGGAGAGTAAGCAAGTGGCTGTGTGTGGCTTAGTTCCTGGCTGGGCAACTAATATTGCTAACCTCAACAATATTAAGAGACAATTAGGTAAGTCAAGCATCTAGCAGATATGAATTACCAAAGTATGACTTCCCTTAACATTTAATGTATAACTGTATATCACAATATGAAGATAAGGAATAACCAATAATAAACTCCTGTTATTAACATGACATCCTTTAATGAAAAGCACACAGCAGAGAACCAAAGTTATATTAAAATACAGAACAACAACAGAAGGATGATGTAAACATGTAGAAACAAAAATGAGAAAAGCTAATGCACAAAAGAAAACATTATAACATATGGACATAACAGATAGTGAGTCTTAAGCTTGGTCCAGTATATATAGCCAGGATCCCATATTTGAAAGAGATGCTTTCTCCAACTTTGCCACAGGAAAGTCAGGAGAGCTTGAAAATCAAAGAAATCATGAAAGTTTTCTATGAAGAAAGAGTTAATGAACTGAGTTGATTTAATCCTGAAAAGTCTGAAGGAAAATATGTTAAGAGTCTTCAAATGCATGAAAATTGCTTTAAAGAGGATAGAAATACTTTTAAAGATGATGTTGTGAAGAGATTAGAGTCAGAAGTCAGAAAAAAAAAAACCAAAAAAAAAAAACAAAAAAACCACCTTAACATGTAGTTAAACCTGGAAAAAGATTGCCTAGCAGAGTCCAGAAAATCCAATCATGTGAGTTTTGTGAAACAGTTGGACAGAAATTGAAAGAATGACTCAGATATAGTCAATACTGTTCATGGCAAAGGAATGAACTTAATTACCTTTTGGAAAAATACTTAAGCTGTGGCTAAATGCAGTTAAAATCTGCATCACATATATACAGGAGATAGACTAAAAAGTGATTTACCTCCCCGCCACCCCATCTAAAATTGGTAAGTGATATCATTACCTTCCTTACACACTTAAGGAAAATCTTTGCTTATTGACCATGTGTTGTAATCTTCCATTTTCACTATTTGAACTCAATGAAAAAGCCAAAAGGTAATTTTAAATTCTCAACTGTGGTGCCAATAGGCTTGTACTCTACTATTAGAGTATTAAATGCCTTACACAAAGGAAGGAAAATCTCCAGGAATCTCAGCACTCAGAGATACAATATATTGAATGAATAACACAAGCAGGACACTTATCTATTAGGAAACTATAATTAGGGTTAAATCAGAAACATAAAAAAACCCCCATCTATCTTTTAGAAAGAAATCAAGATTCAATCCTTACTTACAACTGGAAGTCCTGTAGAAAAGTACAAAACAAAGATGCAATATTGGTTCTCTCACTTTATGCTTTTCATTAACATGTATTAGGAGGATAGGAAGGAAGGGTAAAGCAAAAGGAAAATGTAACTTAACAGTTAATAGGTTATGACTAGTTAAATACATTTGTAGTGATATTTTCACTTTTGTGAAGCAACAGAACTGTTGACCTCTGCAACTGTGAAAAGGTATTTTTTTAAGTTTTCATAAATTTCAGCATTTGCTCCCTCTGTTGTCACAACATCCATATGTAACACAGTGTATTTTACCCAGTAATTTTCTTTTAGATTTTGCTTCTCAGAAATGAACACCTGGTCAGGATAACTTATTGGTGAATAGGAATGCCTGTTTCTGTGTTCTCATCCCAAAAGGATTTGCTTAATTCATTGAGATCATTCGACATTTTGCTAAAAAGCCCAAAGAGTTGTCTGCCTCTCCTCCATTTATTTTTTTTTCTGCAAAATTATTTATTTTTGTTGATGATAGGAGTTTATTTCTGCCTTTTGCAATCAAGCCTGGTTATGGACAGAAGGCATTAATCATGAGCCTTGTTGCTAAAACAATTCTCTACCCATGAGTCTCAGTTCATCTGTGCAAGCTGACACTTTTGAGTGTGAAATCTTCCTCCCAAAGCAATCAGTACTCCCATTTGCAAAACTTGTACCATAAGATTTCTTAGTTTTCATTGATTTTGCAGTTATTCAGTTGTCAGTTTACATTGTTGATTGCAGAACTTCCAAGAGGGAAGGCTGTTGGCTGAAGGAAGGAAAAAGAATGGCATTTTTATACATGCTACCTAAGATATATTTGTGAATGAGGATTTTCCTCTCTCAGGTACTTGAAAGGAGTTGCACTGCAGTCTGTGTAAGACTTGTTCTCTGTGTTTTACAGCTACCCAGATGAATATTAATATGAAGCATTGAGGGGAAAGTTAAGGAAGTTTCTTGTAAGGCTTGGATAGTAATTTTTTTCAATACATAAACAACAACAACAAAAAAGGATCACTGGTTTTCATTTTAAAGAGAATGTATCACTTCTGCTCAGTGTAGCAAGGAGAAAGTTTCAAAGAAAACATGCACTTCTCAACAAGCACAGACTGTGAAATGTATTAGAAAATAAAGGTTTTAATGTCAATTATCATTAAAAACCTTATTTTCAAAAACACTTCACAGTTTAGTCATGCTGAGAAGTGCTTCTCATCTTTGAAATTTTCAGCCTGCTACACTGAGCAAAATGGGTGCAATTTTCTTTTAATTGTTTTGAACACCATGTGTGAGAGAACATGACAGAATGCAAATTGTTTCTACAAGATGTAAGAAGCAAATAAGTTGTCGAATTTTGTGGCATCTCTCTGTGAGCTGAAAGCATGAGATGCACTCATTTTTTTAGCAATAGGTCAGAAAGGAATATCTTTCTCCCTTGTTTGCTCTTTCTCTGGTTTTTGTTTGCAATTCAAGACAAGAAACTAAGAGTTTTCATGTTCATAGTGCAGTAACAGTTCTGTCCTCAGGAGCAATAGTGGAGACCCTAGGTCAGAAGTAAACCAGACGCACACCATTTGGGGTCTTTCAAAGTCACCTGTCTGCCTCCCAGCTATGCATACCACAAACAAAAACTGCAAAGCAATCTTTTTCCTTTAGTCTTTCTAGCTGGCTAGGCCAAACTAGGGCAATAAATTATTATGGACTGAGCTCTACCATGCATTAATCACAATGTGGTACCACAGTCTTTTACACAACAGGCCAGCATCTCATGCTGATCCTTGTCCTGTGAACATTATATACTGAGAACTGAAAAATAATAATGAAATATACTGACTGCCCAGGGGAGCTAGGTATTTCTATTTTAACCAGCTATTAGGAACCTCCACGTACACACATACAGCAATATCAAAATAGAAAGAGGGCAAAACTCAGACTGTCTATGAAATGAGGCAATTAGCAGCTATGAAACAAACACTTTGATTCTATCTCATATGACCAATTAGGCACTATTGATGAGGCTAGCAGAAGTTGTTTCCCTCTGCAGTACTTTTCTGGCTTTGCCTAGCTAGTTTGCTTTCTGCAGCACTGTGTTATAAGGCACAGTGGTCAGATTTCTCTTTGAAAGCCTCTAATGATCTGACAAAAGTTTTCAGTCGTGTTGCAATAGAAATTCCCCCAGGATAATTTGACATTGCATTATTATTGCAATAGTTTCTACAGATATCCCAAAGTCAAATTAATATAATTTTTTAGGGGTAAGTGCCTTCTGCAATGTGGTTTCTTTGTGCAACATGACAGAACTGTCACACTATTTTTATCAAACTTCTTGTTGTTTCAGGAAAAAAATTCTCTTGTTCTTTCTTTGTCTAGGAAACACAGGTAATCCTGGATATCATCTTGCACTTCAGCTGCCCAGGAGGACTTCAATTTTATGATTTTCAAGTCCATTTCTCAGTCTTACTATGGAGGTTCCATGTGAATTTCCATACGTGGTCTCACTCTTAAAAAGCTGACTGAAATGAACTAAATAACAGGACAAACTTGTGAGAAAAATTTCATTGGGCCATAACATAGAGCAGATCTACATATAGTTATATATAGATCTTTCTATACATACATAGAAATCTGTATAAGAACTACTAGAGGCATTCTGAGTCCATCATTAATATCATAGGAAAGGATTTTCTTTGTATAGCACAATAGCAGAAAGCTGTTTTGAGACAAATTAAGAGATAGGTCTGCAAAGGGCTGATTAATTAGCCTTTTTGAGGAAACCATGAGTACGAATGCTGGAGGTATTCTGGAGTGCTTCTTTTCCCTTTTTCTCTCCTTCCTCTCAAAGATAAAGAAATGAAATCTATTCTTTGTTTTTTTGTTCTGTGTACACTGAATGAGTTTTATCCTACTGTGAATTCGGTCTTCTTGTTCTACTTAAACATGACCATTTTCTTTTAATTCATTTTCTCTGAAGGCACGTCTAGACTACAAACATTTGAAATACAGATAGAAGTCTTGGACATTAAACATGAGAAGGAGCCCTGTTCAGCTTAAACATAAATTACAAAGCTGAAGTTTTACCCTGAACACTCAAAAGCAAAACTACTGAAAAACTTCTCCTACTATAATTGTGTGTGTGAGCAAGCCATGTTTAAGAAAGAGCCTGGATAAAACCACATGGCATAGATATTTTCTAATATTCTGTATTGCAAGAGTGAGTGAAACAGTTTCATTGCATGAGCTATTGTAAAAATAACTGCTTCTCAAAAAAAAAAAGAAAAAGGAAAAGTGACCAGGTATCAAACATGCAATTGATGACTACCTTCTTCCCTCAGCAGTGTAATATGTTTTGGTATACTTTTTCCATTTTAAGTCTCAGTATTTGTAGAAATTTTGATTTTTCACCATATCAAACATAACTTAAGGGATTTCAACACTTTTTAATAAAGGTCATGTTTTCTTGAGTCATATTAAAGGTGTTCCTTAGTTCAGACCACAAAACATTCCTTTCTTCCTTCAACCTCATATATTTTCATTTTAGTCCAGATAACTGGACATTTCTGTCTGTGATCTGTCTTTTAAGTCTTCTAAGGAGAAATGGGTGAATATTTCACTTTATTTAAAGTGTTGTGTTTAAGCTAATCAGAAAGGGACACAAGTCCTGGAGGCACATCAAGACAAAAAATACAGAAAAGTGTACTGTGAATGAGACATTGCTGAGAAGAAAAAAAATCATGGCAGATCTTTTTAATCTCTCTATAACCATGTGTAAGAGGGCTGTTATGTGCCTTAGGTGTTCTTGACATTGCTCTTGTTTATCGCCCTTTCATACTGTAGCCATGCTGACTCCAAGTACGGAAAGAAAGCAGGAAATTTATGTTTTCTGTATATTTTATATTGGACTCTTCCCTTTGGCATTTGAAGCCTTATTGAGACTGTTACTTTTAATAAGAAAAGAGAAAATGCATAAGA
The DNA here is from genome assembly GCA_013397395.1 of Sinosuthora webbiana. NCBI lineage: Eukaryota > Metazoa > Chordata > Aves > Passeriformes > Sylviidae > Sinosuthora > Sinosuthora webbiana. The sequence continues at coordinate 6,424 of VXBN01006745.1, forward strand.
ATACCTCAAAGAAGTAGGCAAAATTTATTCCAAATAAAGCCAGATATCAATATATCATAATTTTAATTTTTTCATAGAAGCATTGACAGATTTTAGCACCTTTGCGTTGCAAGTATTTAGTCATAAATAGTGGGTTATTAATCATAACTCCATATAATTTGAAGGTCTTTTTGTTATGGGTTGGCTTGCATGGCAATAACCCTGCTGACAGACAGGACACACCTGTCCCAAGCAGGGAATATTAACACGGCTCATTGAAAGAGCTTTAAACTAATTTGAAGGGGCAAAAGGGTATAACCAGGCTCACCAGAGAGTCTTGATCTAGCCAAGAGTGTCTGGAAAGCTGCCTGGTAGAGAAGAACTTGGGGATACTGGCCAACAGATGGCTAAACGTGATCCAGCTTGTGCCCAGGTGGCCAAGAAGGCAAATGGCATGCAGATTTGTATCAGGAACAGTGTGGCCAGCAGGAGCAGGCCAGTTATTGTCCCCCTGTACTAGGCACTGGTAAGGTTGCACCTCGAATTCTATGTCAAATTTTTTGGCCCCTCATCACTAGAAAGACATTGAGGTGCTGGAGCAGGTCCAGAAAAGGGCAATGAAGCTGGTGAAGGGTCTGAAACAAAAGTCTTACGAGGAGCAGATGAGGGAGTTGGAGTGGTCTAGCCTGCAGGAAAGGAGACTCAAGGGGGACCTTACTGCTGTCTACAGCTACTTGAGATGACGTTGTGGTGAGGTGAGGGTTGGTGTCTTCTCCCAGGTAAGAACAGGCTGCTCAGGGATGTGTTTGAGCCACCATTCCTGGAAGTATTTAAAATATGAGTAGATGTGGTGCTCAGGGACATGGTTTAGTGGCAAACATGCCAATTCTGGGTTAGTGGTTGGACCCAATGATCTTAGAGATTTTTCCAACCTAAATAATTTTATGATTCTATGATCTACATGTAATTATATAATCCTGATACACAAATATGAAAAAGGTTTTACAATACATTGTACAATCTCAAATACATGGGAAATAGATGTGTGCAACTAAATGCAAGACTTGGGTTTCTGGAACACTGAGAAATGAGGACTGAGTGCAAGAGATGTACAAAGCCTAGAGCAGGACAAAATGAATGCCTATGATGCAAACCCTCTGTGACAGAAACTTGCATGTATATCATTCTCTCCAAAACCAGCATTCTCATCAATTACCAACACATATGTGAGTACGAAGCCTTAAGTTGTCCCAAACACCTTCTATAAGGTGAACAAATGACAACTGTTTCAGCTTTTGTAAAACATTAATTTATATTAAAATTATATGTGTGATTCCTCTAAAGAATATTTGAAAACGTGTGCTTTAAGAAGAGTGATGAGTCAGTGGAATTTCAAGATTAAAAAATGCCCTTGGTGGTAAGAAGCTGAGCAGTGCTCAATGTTTCAATTGCTTTGCACATCTTAGAGTGTCCTTCAGTTCAAACACCTCCTTAGATCAGCAAAGGTCTATGCTGTAAGTGACAGCACTGAGCTTCCTATACATGCATGAATTATTCATTTCCTAAATAGATACATTAAAAAGAGAGCTATTTAGGATTTAATGAATATTAATAAGACCATTCACCAACATACCACATATATCTATGCTAAAGAAATCAATATGGAGGTATATTTATTACCAGCATGCCTGGAAACATACAACACTTTTCCACTAATATCAGAAAAAACATTCACTTTCAGGACTAGAGTTACTTAATCTTCAACATTCTGAAAGCACACAGGGACTTTACCGAATTGAAAGCAGAATATTACAGAGAAAGGGACGATTAATAAAGGCCCTATTTGCTTAAACCCTGTGCAAAAATTGGTCTCTATAGGAAAAGTTAATTTCCTACTAAGTCACATTCATGAAAAGATAAACATTCTAAACTGCAGACTGCAAATACAAATATCTACATCACATAGTCAGATCTAGAGTTTTAGTTTATTTTAATGTAATCCTGCATCCCTTACTCTGAAATTGTCTGTCAATCAGACCACAAAATAGCAAATTATTTAGCAGTAGAGTGATATGCTGAAACCCACAGAGATTCAATTTTAATAGCAATCCCAAACAAAACCTTCAATTTCCTAATCTCCTCTTTTAAAACACTTAGTGGAGTGGAAATTCACTTCTGAAATTGTACAAGTATTTGTGACAACATGTCTTAGTCATTCAACATTTTAGAATTCTTAAAAAATAAAGCGCAGAAATAGACACTATAGCACTTAGATTTTTCCTCAGTCAGGCACCATATTTTGAAACATTTCTGCATCCAAACTATATTATTACATTAATTAACACTGGCACAACTTCTAACAATCACAGCTTTTTGACCATAAGACAACATCAACACAGTTCCACAAGCTTTCTGGAAATTCTGTAGTTGCTCCTTTGCAGGTAATTGCAAAGAAATTTGCAATTTTCTATCAAGAAAATGTTGTGCTTAGGAAGTCGTCTTCCTTGAGTCCTCCCTCCATACCATCCTTATTTTTTTTCTTCCCACTCTGTTTAAGGCTGGTGACAATATTTTGTCTTTGGGATGGATGCACTCTACACTTCCACCTCAGATCCACCTTTGGGATTTTTCAGGTGTCATAAGAACTCACTGGGTTAATGTCATGATGATAAAGAATCCTTCAGGTTGACTGGACTGTCAGCATAAATTAAAATGAACTTCTTTCTTGATAGTGACCATTAGACAAGCCAAAACTAGTTGTATAGCATTAAGGTTACCTCAGACACAATGTGCTAAATAGAGTAATTCAATTGATACATATACATCAGGAAATCAGTTTTGTTGTGATCTCTGTGGTCTGAATGAAGCTGAGTCACCTAGTACAAAGTTGAAATAGACGGTTGCAATAAAGGTGACTAGGATTCATGTAAGTGGTTTTCATAAAGTGACTCACCTGTCAATCAAGGTTCAGAACTCAGCAAGAAAAGATCACTGAATTAATCAAAATTTTTTGCCCTAGATTTCAAAATCTGTCACAAAGTGGAGAAAAGTTATCAGAGAAACTAATACTCCATCAAGGTCAAAGGTACGTCTTTCTCAACAAAATATTTTGTCAAAGACCCCGCTGAAATTACACATGATGAATGTTAGAAGGCTTTTGACAGGATCAAGAGCATTCCAAACATTATCTAGAAGAGTGTATTTATGTCTTTATTGAAGAAAATGTGAGCCTTTTTTAAAAACACCAGTTCTTAGTTTTAGCAATGTTAAGAATAATGTAGAGTAGGCATCCTGCAATTAGAACTCAGTTGTTTCCTAAATCTATCCACTTATAACCCTTTTTATCTTTGTGCAAATCTCTTTACACTACTTTATAATCCTGAAATTGGCCCCCTGTCAAAAAAGTGCTGCTTAAGCATCTGCAGTTTAAAATTCCTCTCCCCTTTGCCTCATTTCTGATAAGGAGAAAAAACAAATCTCTGGTTACCTGTTTAGGGGGCTTTATTTCGTTGCTCTACCAGCTCAGTTGTAGCTGAATGCAAGGACTGATGCGGTTCCAAAGTCATCTACTATATTCAGATCTGGCAAGGGCAGTGACAGTCTCTTAAACACTGCTTCCTTCTATTCTCACAGGTTTGACGACATGAACTGAAGTGGATTCTTCCTTGGTCAGTTATGTCAGTCTTTGGTTCCTCCAAGTCTAGAATTAGCTGTATGTAGAAGAGGTGTAACAACACAGCTCTGGCCATCTGAAGTCCTCAAGGTGCTGTATGGTTATAAAGTGTTAATTACATTTCTTTCATAATAATAAAGCATTCAAGTTTGGAGTTAAAAAATCCCCCATGGAAAATATTGCTGTTTCATTTAATCCAGAGTGCCTAGAGGAGATTCCATTTGCTGCTCTCAGTTACATTAAACACTTATTCTACAAATCCATAGGGAATTTCTGTTACACAGAATGTTGAAGTATGCAGAGTTTTTCCAAATATGTCGGATGAAATGAAGCATGAAAATACATGAGTGATTAATACTAATATATATGGAGACTGTTCATTTAATAGGCAGACATATGTTTTTCTGTCACTAAAGGATTTTAAAGCTCTCAGTTTAAGAATATCTAGTGTAAAGCTAAAAAAAAATTACTAAAATTAGTGCCTTTTCTTTGGCAGAAGTTCTGTTTTCTTTGTCTGAAGGGGTTGAAGTAGTATGAATTCCTGTCTCGCAATGTCAACTTAAGAAACATCCTTTTATTGACTCATGCAGGAGCCATTAACAAGTCAATTTTCCTTGGTCTAAAACATTTCCATCCTTTTCGTCTCCATCTATTCAAAAACTGAGTCTAGCTATAACCAAGAAATCTGGTTCCTTGTTAGCATATTCCCACCAACTATTACCTTTCACTCCAAGAAAATTATCAGTGACTCTCTGGCCACAGTCAGATTCTTACTGTGACAATTGTGACAATTGGTGTCCTTTTGGAAAATCATGGCTAGCTCATACTCTCTGCTTATAATTTCCATGTGGTTTTGTATCTTACTTTCAAGATGTTTTGTGTATTCCATTATGAAAAAAAATATTCTACGAATAGTTTCCTAGATCTGATGGTAGTTGTGATGCTTCTACCTCAACTACATTTTCACATAGAGGGATCAAGGTATGTAAATCAGAAAATCATATATTGGTAGGATAGGTAGGATATTGCAAAGACTTCTAATCAGGTGTATATATAATACAAAAGATTTTGTGCCTGGTTCCTTTATGTGGAGTCCAAACTCATCTTTTAGATGCTCATTTTCATGTATTACTGGATCCCTAATTAACAGAAAAGAATTTCCCTCCATTATAAATCTTTTTGGGTACTTAAATTTTTGAAAATTTATAGACTCAAAGGACAGAAGCACATTAGGGAAATAGGTATACCATGCCTCTGAATCTGAAAAAGCATGGAGGGGTCTTTAAGAAATCAGTTGAATAGCATTGAAGTTGATGTGTGGGGTCTTGCCCCAGTATGATCTTGATATCTTCTTGTTATTTGTCATGTTGATCAAGATCCTTGCCAAGGCATGCTGTTTCTCTGAGGTGTGTTTTGTGATAAAGTTTCATTTCCAAGTATACCAGTATGGAGGAAATAGTATCCAATAGGTCAGACCTTTGAATACCAGGATTTAGCAAGGTCCATATTCATGAAAACTCAGAAGTGCTCCTAGGCCTCATAATATTGCTTTGCTCTTGGTCTCTTCTCTGATACTAAATAACTTAGACAGGGTCCAAATCACTATGGACTCCATAAAATATTTTCTTTAGAGTTTCAACAAATGTTTATTCTGCCACCTCTCCAAATAACCTAGAGAATTCTACTGTGGTGTCAGAAGTAACTAAAATCCTGTGACATGTCTGTTTCTTATACATCATCTGAAGAAATATTGAAGTAAATGTTATTTAAGCAATAGTTGCAATTCAATAGGCATGGTTTTTCCTGTAGAGTGAGTAGGGCTGCTCAGAAATATGGAGAGTATTGCCTCCAGTCTTGTAAGTATATGTAAAGAACATAGGATCCCAGTTAGGCTTTGGGAACTATTAAAACAGGTGTATTTGCAATCTTTAAGTAAACTGGTGTGAAAGGAAAACTTTGTTGATAGAAATGTAGTATTTTGTGGAAGGACAGAAACAGACTGCCAGAGTCCATGTTTGTGATAAATCAGGGCATGAAGAACAGAAAAAATACAACAGAGACTTTTCATTCAATAAACCTCAGTGGCAGCCTCAATAGAGTAAAGCTCCTCTTTTAGCTAGAGCTGTCCCCAAAAGACTGAAAGCCATATCAAACCCAAGTATTCCCACTTTAACTGAATTTTTTTTTTTTGCTTGATGAAGATGATAATAAAAAGCACAAAGAAAAACCGAAAAAACAGTGCTCTGTAATGAACTCTAATCTCCTTTACACTGCAGGAAGCCTCATTTTGTGAGACCATTTCTATGGTGGTATCGTCCACCCATGCTTCACTCCTTTCAGTCAGGTCAAGCAATGTTGGCTGAAAACCTCAGATATATCACACAGTCATAAAAGGAGTAGTGATCAGTTTGAGCACACTGTGTACCTGTGCTTGGATTGTATTCATTTGGTGTACAGATCCATTTGTGTCGTGCAAAAATAAAATGTGTGGAAATGTGGAAGTGCTTGCCATGCAGCAGCAAAGTTCAACAAACTCCTCATGCATGATAAGGGTCTAAACTAGCACTTATGTGACTCACAAGGTGGATTTAATTCATACTGCTTCTACTTTGTACTTTTTGCTCGAGAAAAATGCGATGTTTTAATATCTTTTGCAGAAATAGAATATCTATACCTGGCAGTTATTAAAATATACATTTTACAGGATTAACAGTAACCTCCTTGTTAATGTGGTTTAAAGCTTTCAAATATTACTGAAAAAGCTTCTTAAACAAATCAAATATTAATGCTTAATAAGAGGTAAGAAAATACTGAAAATTGCAAAGTTTAATTTTTAAAAAATATGAAGTGTTAAAACCTAATTGCTATAAAATATTCATGGTTAAATTATTAAAATCATTATTAAACCCCAAATGCCTAAGTTGTCAATTCACAAGCTCTGTGTAACAGAACTTCACGAACCATATTTTTTTTTCAGGCCCAGTGATTGCATACCCCTGTTGACTCAGTTCATGCACCTGCTACAGGACAGGGGTCAGACTGGTCTCAAGACATCTATTGCTTAATTCATATAAAGTTACATGCAGACTCATATCCTGCCTTTTGAGAAGAGCACAGATATGACCTTAAGATACCAGAAAATCTGTATTGTCTTTTCTGAGAAAGAAGCAGTGCATGGAACATAAATGAATCCTATTTATCTGGTCAGGCCTTCTGACAGCTGCTTCCATTTTCTAGTAATCTGTATTACTTTTGAAATAGCTGCAATGAACCATTATCCTACAGACTGACAAGACTTTGTTTTCTGAAAGTGATATAAAAAAGCAGCAGGAAGGTTACCTTCTGAATCCAGCTCTCTGCCTGGACAATAACAAAAGCTTATAAAGCAAATTCCAAAAATACATGCAGAACTCCCAACATAGTTTTCTATCGATTTTCAAGTATTGTCCGGTTCAATTTAATGCAAACACAAGGGAGCTGAGGATGTCATATTTATATTTTCATAGCATGAATCTTTTCCAGTGACAATGCAATGCATTACTGACTACATCAAGCATCAGCTACATTAGTATCCAGCGGACAGATACATCATTCAGTGATGTAAGAATTGGAGGTTATTAACAGGATAAGGAGAGTTAATAAAGGTATGAATATCTTTCCCTTGATTATCATAATAAAAGTTGTGCTGAAAAAGCAGTGGGGGAACAGAGTGGGATTTCCTTATCTAGCCCCCAATTTTTAGAGGAAAAAAAAAAAAAAAACAAAAAACCTGAAAGAAACTATCTCTCACCATCATCTTTGAGGTATCTGTCACATGACAAATTTTACAGTGACACATTTGCATAGAGCAGTATTTTGAGTCTTCCTGCATAGTGCTCATTAAACTTTAATGAAACACTATTTCCAAAATTCACTGCCAAATGCATTTATCCTACAAATGTCACCATCAGCAATTTTACATGCACTTCTGGCGGAGGAAAAAACTCATAGGTCCCCTGCTTTTTTCTTTAATACCTGAGAAAGGTCAGTTACAATATGGCATTTCTCTGAGCACTCCAGGTCACCTGGACTTGATTCCACCTTTTCTGCCCTTGTTTCTGTCAAAATACTTCTATCACTTAAGACGGTTTTATAAAATTGAAAATGAGCTGGAGTAACTTTCATGGCAATCCCTACCATAGGGTCCACTAAATACTTCAGCACCCTTAGTTATGGAAGGGGTGTAATACATATAGCATTTTAGCAAAATAACAAACAACTTCATGCATAAATCCATGGTAACTTTTTTAAAAAATATTTCAAACTGATTCCGTAGCTTTTTGTTCATTGTGCATGCAGAAATTTGAAGAAGGAAATTTAGCAGACAATATTAGAACAAATATAGACAGAAAAAACAGGGTTTTCATGAAAATAGGGTAGGGAAATCATGCTTTAATTAAAGTTAGCATATCTTCTGTGATAACCTAAAGCACCTAAGATTCATAAGTGCTCATTCATCAAAAGAAACTGCAAAAGTCAGAGGGTTTCCAAATAATCAGAAAATGTTATTAGTAAATTACAAACTGCATGGAAATCAGTATAGTATTTCCTGACCAACTATATAATCACATGGGCAGTGGGTTTTGGATGAAGAGGTAGAGTGAAAGGGAAGAAAGAAATTAAGAGGTAGAAATAAATTAAAGAACGATAACAATAACGACAACAATAACAACAAGAATGAAAAAGAAAGAAGCAAAGAGAATAAAAGAGAACAATGAGCAAGTGATCACCAGTCCTGGTTCCAGTATAAATCCAGCTGAGGCAATATGGGTCCTGATTTCACCTTCAATCCAGCTGCTAAGCATTGGTCCATCTGCATCTGTCCAGCTGATGAGATTTCCAGAGTCCAGGGAGTACCATCCAGGTTAGGGAGTGTGTGCCTTTTTGTGGGCAGGTTTCTATGTAAATAAATTATCATTTGCAATCTGTTCTTTCAGACCTTTCCAGAAATGGGTTGAAGGGCTTCTGGGATCTTTGGTGGTCTCAATCTCCCTCCGTAGTCCATGCCCATTCATGCCACCCATTCCTGCACTTGTGCTGTGCTGTAACTCTTTTCTGCATTCTTTTTATCGAGATGGGATCGACAGGGAACTCTACCGGTTCAATAACAGAACGCTACTTGTGCCTTAAGTTTTAGCTTTCATGTTTTTCAGATTCTGTGCTGCCTAGGGGTGTAGTTCTGAGCCTCATATTAAATGCCAGTGAGCTCTCTTCACAGAGTAGGTAGGCGAAACAAATCCTTTTCCTGCTGAAGACCAAGGACAACAGCATAAACAGCTGTGAACAGAAGGGAGGAACAACAGGAATGAGACCTCGCAACCCGAAGCTGTAATTGGACAACTAAACTCCAATATGCAAATGGTCCAAAACTTATTAAAATGTGAGAACTCATGACCGGTGGGCTACTTTGTGACCATTCTAAGTCCACCTTGGGTGTAGCCTTGGCCAGGCTCTTGCCCTGCCCAAGGTGTACCCTAGAGACCTTTCAATAAATACCTACTTTATTCTCTAGCACTGTCCAGTCTCTGTTTCAGGTCAGCCTTCCCAAGGCATCAATACTAATTTTTGTATTTTTTTCAGATTTACTTGCAGTTATAAAATGTGGATGTTATGCTGTGCTAGGAATGGTAAGTAAGGAACCAAAAATCAGTTGTGTTCAGTAGCATTTTTGGCAATTGTATTTGGTTCTGTTCCTTCAGTGTGTTGCACCTGAGCATGGGAAATGGCTACAAATTTTGCTCAGATCAGAAAGTCCAATGCAAATGATAGTCCCCATAAACACTCAGCAAATGCAGGGTATGACCATTCAAATGGTCACATTTGTTACTTAGGAACAATGATATATGGATTTCTATTTTTCTTTTACTGTGTCAATTTGAAGAGCAGAACTGCATGCTGTTAGTTCAAGTTATACACAAGTAAATGATTTCTTTCTATTCCTACCTGCTTCCAATGAGTTGCAAGTAGAATTTTCTCACTGGAACCTAACATCCTCCTTCATCCAATTCTTTTGTTTTGTTCAGTGTCATTTCTTTGACAGTTTTTGGTTTTGGCCTCATTACCTTGTGAGTTTTGAATATTGAAGTGCAGTGAAGGCACTAAATGTGCTGTCTTTCCTCATTTTCCTTCATTTTCTTCATTTAAATATCATCTGCATTAGAAAAGATGCTTATGATTCTTCAGCACTTTTCTACCTTCAGTACTTTTCATTACCTTGATCAGCATAAATTAACAGCAAAAGCAGCATCATTTTGATGAAGTCCCCGATGCCACACATGCTGCAGTAACAATTGTTTTGCTGACTCCTTGGACAAATAAATAGAACAATCTCTTAATATATTCTGACATTCCTTTGTAGAGCAGAATGTGTCCTATTATTGCTACTACATCTGCTATTCTAATCCACTTAATCACTAAATTTTGTCTTTAGCGTACATTTCCATGTATTAGAAATACAGATTGATATAAGAAACATTTCTAATTCATGAACTTATTTTTTTAGAAACAAGATGTGAGAATAGGTAACTGCTTCTTACCATCTCACAGTGTTCAAAAATGATGCCAATGAAACCATACCACATTACATTCTCAGTCAAAAATTAAATATGTAATTGAACACTGTATTGTGTAGGACACAAAGATAATAAAATGAAAAGATAAAATTTCAAATAAGATTCTGATGTTTACCAGCCATAAGTATATTTCAAGAAAATCTTACTGCTTTTCATTTGTATCTTGTAAAATATCCCACTGCCACATTTCTTCTATCACAAAAAAAATAAACACCTCTATCACTAGATTGGCTTCACCATATGGTGCATATATTCTTCAAACTGAACACTTATATAAAAGAATAAATACCAAAATGAAGTAGAGATTCACGCTGATACTTTGGCAAGAAAGGCTAGCAAGCAAATGTGAACACGAGCATCATCATTTATATTCATCCCTAGCTCCATGACTGCGTACAACTTAGGTTTACTGCTGCTTTAACATAATTCATACACTCCCTTAAACACCCCAAACAAAAGTGAGAGATGCCCTCTAAGGAAGCAATGAGTACAAAACTGGAATGAGATTAAAGTAGATAGACATTACTAAATTATCTTGAAAATAAAGTCTCATCCTTAGGTAGAGCACAGGCTTACTCTTTGGTTTGTATAGTCCAAACAGCAATAAAAGAGATTTCATTAAAAGAAACAACTCACTCCCATCTTCACTGTCGTGTGTTATATTCACAAAGAACTCTCACTGAGTTTGTTCTTATAATTAGCATCACTGTACTTTGTACAAGTAGAGTGCATTCCAAATTTCTATCAAAGGCAAGAAAACACAACCAGGAAAAACACCATTCAAAAGTTGAATGGTGAAGCCAAACTAGTTAAGTTTCACCTTTTTTCTCAATGATGTGTTTATAGATCATTCACTAGACTGCCTCTGATGAATTTCCAGTATTATAGCACAGACCTTCAGAGATTCATGAGTTGTGTTCTGCGTATTTTACTTCTACACTGAATTGGCTAGTAGTTCTTCAGTCTGTCTTCTACCTGCCTAGTGTAATATGAAATGTTTTTATGTATCACTTAGGAATTTGGCAACAAAGATATAAATTCTGGCCAGGATTTTATTCTAAAATTCCTAGAAGCATTTCCTAGGTGACAGGCTACTCCACCTGATGTATTAATATGGTGGGCCATAGTCCCCTTAGTACTGCTAAACTTCATGAGATCAGACAAGACACTTCTACATCGGTATTCCTGCTTTTCTAAGGTAGAAGACAAACCTTTTTTCTCTCTTTTTCTTTTTTTTTTTTTTTTTTTTAAATCCATTTGTGTTCCTTTTGAAGTATTATTTTTTTGTATATTAATAAATACACAGAGAAGAAAACAGCAGAATTATCTCACTAATTTTCAAACCAGAATGGGTAAGGAGAAACAGTCAAGTTGTTTGCAATCCCTACGTATTTTTCTGAAATGATTATACTTAAGTTTTGTTTGTTCTGTCCTTTCAGAAATAAAAATTGTTATTCAACCTGGAGCATGAAGTCACAGGTTTCCATAAAAAAATTAATATGCAACCATCTGCATCCCTCTACAGCAACAGACAGTTTTAAGGCTTGTCATATTAAAAGCTACTTTAATTATTCAGTTATTTTGTCATATATCCTTAATAAAAAGAAAACCCAGGTTACTCGTTTGAATTGTCTCTTCGTGTTGCAGGTAATTTTTAAATAGTCTGAAAGGAAGAGAAAAAGACTCACCACTTGAAGGAAAATTTATGTGGTATTTTTTTCATATCAAAACAGTAATTAGGGGCAGAATTCACTTTATGTGAACAATTAATAAACTGGGCACAACATTCAGGAGATAGAAACTGACACAGCTGGATTGAAATCTATGGGATAAGGGTGATTATATATACTAAGATGCCAGAGTTTTGTTGGTTTTTTACTTTTTTTTTCTGTTTTTGTTTGTTTTTGTTTTTGTTTTGTTTTGTTTTGTTTTGTTTGTTTTTCTTTTACTGGGGCAAATACAAACGGATGGGAATATAAGGTGTTGAAATACACTTCCCACGCTAATAGTGGAAGCAAAGCTATATCACAATCCATTACTAATATCCTGGATTTGCTCATGCTTCCATTGAAGGGAAAACTTGAAGGCTAACTAAATAGAGGGATTAACAAGAAACAAAGCAGGTATAAAACTTCAGATTTTCATCTTCTCTTCAAATGCATGACAGTAGCAACTATATTACAGTGATATGCTTTATGAAGTTTCATAAAAACTGTTAAAAAACCAGGTTCTGTTTTGGACAGGAAACATACAAATGTTGAATTATTCTTCCTCTTACAATTTTGGATGCTTCATGCTGTGTCTGAAATGTATTATGACATATAAGGCAAACTTACTTATGGATAAATTTTTACAGTGGCTTTTTTTGGCATGCCTTTTATCTCAGAGGCTTTTAATTTGCTTGTTCCACCTTTGACAAAAACCACTGCAGTTAAAACTACCAACCATAAGTACGCAGAGGGGTAAATTTGGCAGCTAATATATTCATAAGCATGCAGACAACTATTAATGGTTACAAAGTAGCTGTATAGAAGACCACATTTATAGATTTATTCTGCAAGGAAAATGAGAGAAAAGATTACAAAATGGCATTTCCTCATTAAGGCAGTCTCTTTTTTTGGTAGCTGAGTAAAAGGGTTGTAGGTAATTGAGAATTCAGAGCTAGTAAAGCAGAGAAAAATCCTTTGCAATCATTTTTTGTGACATGAAATATTATATCTAATGGGTGTTACTGATACTGGAAGCAACATTCAGGATGTATCTCTTCCTAAGCTGTGAAGGGAAACTAAAAGGAATAGTAAGATACCTTGGGTTGAAACATTTGCTTTATCACTGCTGCAGCAAGCCAGTCTGACAAGCTGACATGCATAGAAGTACTACTTTAGGAGAAGAGGTGCAGATAGGGAGGAAAAACTTATTTTTGCACAAAGGGGCACTCCTCTGAGCACAGCCTTAAATCCAAGGGAGAAAAAAAAACATAGAACCAGACGACTTATGAGACACATAAACATGTTGCTCAGAAAAACTGACACCAGGACTTCTCATGCATTGAACTGTCCAAAACATCCTAAGCGTTGAGCCTCCTAGAATGCTATTACAATGACTATGCAGTTATATCTTCCTTCAGGTGGAATTTCTAGGCTATATTGGTTGCAAACAAATCACAAATAGCAATTTACTTCCAATTACATTTTATTATTTGTTGCATTAATGCATAAAGCCAAACTGCAGACAGACCATGACTTTCCAAATGGAGTAAACCCAAATACTTTCTCTAGAAAATTTTAGGAATTTGAAATATAAACTCAGGGCTACTGTGAGTTACTTAATAATGTCTCTCAAAGCCATTAATGCTAGTACTACCTTCTTTGTTTTGACAGTGCAGAACAGCAAAGGAATCTGTGCAAGTACTTCTTAATCTTCTCTGAAGCAATTTAAAATAAATCTAGTCATTCCATTCCTTAGCTCTGATAAGATCTTAAATTGAAAAATAATTCTAACTATCATTTAAAACTGCTTAAACCTTCGAATACCATTTCTATGTTCTTACCATAAAAAAAAAGAAAATAGCTGTCTTTAGGACATATAAATTTCACCATGTGCTGATGGCTCATTGGCATAGTCAGAGTAGACAAATGAAAGGTGAGTTTTTAATGTGTTCTCAAACTTGTCAGCTTGTCTTTTCAGCATTGATCAACAGGATTTATATGGTTCAGGGATGGAAAAGTCAATTTTAGCAAAACTCCTCATCTCAAACTCTCCCAGTTTCTTGTCAACATTTCCAGTTCTAATTTGAGAACTCAGTATCTCTTAACTTTTTCATCACCTAAGAAATCCTATCAACCAAACTACAATTTTGAATCTCAAAATGTATATGACCTATACAAAAGGTCATGATTAGTAAATTCTTAAAAGTCTCTTGGTTTGTGGCTGGAACAGCTCATTATTAGGAAGAAAGTATGAAAATAAACTAGTGTTTTATTATTTTTCTTGAATTCACACCAATTTTCAGCTCAGAGGAAATACCTTTGGCCAGTTTATAAACTCAGTTAGAGAAGTATAATAAAATTCATGAAAAAGATGTGCAACTAGTGATATGATCGATGGTGGATAAATTACTTTGTTGCTGTAGGCAATACTGGTTCTTCTACTGAAGGTTCCTAATGCAGTCCTAGGCCTAATCTTATTCATACCTTAAAATCTATCCAGTTTAATGTGAAATGAGAAAAACCTGGGTTTTGACAAAGTCTTTGCAAATTATGAAAACATTGAAGCTTTCTGATATTTGATCTTCTCACTGGACAACTGTTCCAATCCAACATTTGCATGAGCTGGCACTCCTTAACAATATGACTTCAATTGCTTTGTATGGCCTGAGGCGAATGCTTTAAACTTTCAGATGTGAGGAAAGGGTTATACTGGCATAAATGTCTGAAATGTGGAGGACTCAGGAATACTAGTGAGCATCTAGCAGATGTGCTGTCCTGCAGAGCTGAGGAGGACTGGGGAGATGTCACAGAAACTGTTTTAACCCAGGCAGGGGAGAATGTTGTGAACAGACTGGAGGATATTTTTGCTTAGTAGATCCTGTGACATGGTTAGCAGAAGTGTGAGGAGTTTTTGAATCAACCTAAGATTTGAAAGGTTTGTACCTTGCCATAAACCCTTCCCCTGAACTGCTACTTGCTGTAAAAGGGAAAAAGTTGGGAGCCCACAGGACTGTGATCCTTCTTCCTCATGTACCCCCCTTTAACTATATTTCTGAGAGTATAAATGAAGTGATTCAATTATACAGTATCAGTAGTATTATAATTAACTTCCAGGTTTTCATGACTGAAAACTGACAGGAAAACTAGGCAGACATAGTGGTGTCATTAGCAATCATTTCTCCAACCACAATGACAAGTTTTCCTCATGTTTTACCATCTGATGCCTCTAGGAGTATATGACTGGCTTTACTCACTTCTTTCTGCCTTTAAATACCTCTCCCATGACAATGTCCTGTATTCTGATCTAAACTCTGTTTGAACTGTTAAAGAATTTTTAGAAAGACTTAAAATCACTGAATGCAAATTATGTTTAATTTGTTTTGCCTATCTCCCAGGAAAATCTTCAGAATGTTACAGAGAGACTAAAAAGCTCATCCACAATGTTAATTATATATACGTGACAGATTTACTTTTCCAGAAATACGTTCTGTTTTGGTTTTTTTTCTTTTTTATCCCCTGATGTACACCCATGCTCAAGTATTGAGATCTATAAGCATGTTCTATTTTGGTGGGAATTTTATCCTTGGTGGAAATATTTGTCCTTGCTTTTAGTGTAGATTTACAAGATATTTAAACACATATCTTTGTCAGTGTTTATGCTCTTAAGTTGAAATTACACTTTCCTAGGCATATTTTCTGTCAAATTCATCCCAGGATTGATTTGAAAGAGTTGACATCCCTTGATCCAGTACAAGATTGACAACAATAAACGGAGAATACGCCCCTTTTTTAATCTCAAAAATTACTATTTTCATGAGTAATTTATATTTCTAAATACATATATAATGTACTACTAGCATCAAATTTTCCCTATTGCATTTCACAGTTGAGGATCTTATAATATATTCTGCAGAATAAAGTCCACGGCTTGTCAGTCATTATAAAAAGAATAAAGTATTTCTAATTTGCAATTGCATAAATTAGTTGCTTGAAGAAAGAGCCCTAAGGCACTACAGAGTTAGACATTGTTATCATTTGTGAGGTGGCAAAACTGTCTTGTCTTTCTGTTCTACAGAAAAAAACCTCAGAATTTCTATATTTAAAATACTATATATTTTTAACAATAAATTTTATATTCTGATAATAAAGATATATTAAAACTGTAAAGATGAATAATTTCTATTTTTTTTTGTTGTCTTTTTGTTTTTAAAAACTATTTTATGTTGGAATATGTAAGGATTTGGCATGCATTTTAAAACACTGCTTTTCAGAGCATCTTAGCACCCATTTATAATGGGGAGCTGAGACTGTATGCATGTTAGCATTGCAAAAAAAAACCCCATAATTTTTAACATTCTGCTATTCTAATCTAATCACATTTCCAGAATCAGTATATGAAAGATTTTGAAAATAATTTTTTGACAATACTATTAGGGGAAATAGGGATACAATTTACAGGTGTAAACAAAAAAGTGGAAAAAATCCTTCTGTAACAAATTCCAGTCATTATTATATTTATATTTTTTTTCACAAACAGTGCCAAGAACTAAAATATGACTACACACAGTTAATGGATGTACTATTATGGAAAATCATAGAATCAGAGAATACCAATTTGGAAGGGACCCCAAGGATCATCTGATCCAACTTTTCTTGTCAAATGTACAGTCCAGACAAACCGACCCAGTACACTCTAGGAACCAGGTCCTTTAACAGTTCACATGTTTAATGTACTTGTAAAATATTTTTGCAAGTAATTTCTAATTAAATTGACAAAAACATTCTTAAACTTCTGCAAATAGTAGTTTAACAATTAAAAAATATTCCAAGAGTTAAAAAAGTGCATTTCTTTTAAAACCAATTTTATTTCTGCTTTATCTAGAAATGTATATATCTAATATTAAATGCAGAATAAAAATAATTAATGAAATTTTACTATGGTATGTTTACTTTGTTTGTTGGAAGATGGAGAAATGCACACCAGAAGCTCAAAATAACAGAATCCCCAAACTTCTCCTGTCTCTTTTTTGTGGACAGGGATATCTAACAGAGATTTTTCTACGGTGTACAATATGCTCTTATTCTTCATAGGAGAATAATAGGATATTGTACACTGTAGAAAAATCTCTGTCCCCAACAAAGATTCCTGGATTTTCCTTGTTTTGCTAAATTGTGTGTTATTCTATGTTTAAAAGCATTTTTAAGTAGTGCAGCTGTTTGGATTCTTGGGTGTGCTGGTAGAAACCCTGAAGCAATAAATTTACCCTGGAAAATGCTACAAGTCCATGGGAAAACAAAAAAAAAACAAACAAAAAAAACCAACCAAACAAAAAAAAACCAACCAACAAAACAAACCAAAAAAAAAAAAAAAAAAAGGAAACCAAACCAAACTACAAAAATTATATCAAACCCTGTGGTTGATACAGAATTTCCTTTCATTCCTTTCATTTGGGAAAATATCACTTTATACACTACAGCTCTACCCCTAAAGAACACTTTTGTTGATATAATCTCTGCCTTTATAAAAATGGTTTTCTGGAATGATGGCACTGTGCTGACAAATCTCTTCAGGACAACTTTCTGACTAATCCTGCTGATACCAGCAGTAATACTCACAGGACTAAGTTGCTATCAAGCAGGTATGCAGGGAAAAATCACAGCTCTTAGAAGAGCTAAGAATCAGGAGAAGAGGTGATATAAACATTGCAGTTTGGAACAAAGCAGACTACTCACCCAGCAAATGCCATAGCCAAGTGACCAACTTAGAAGGAAGAGAAACTGTCAGTGAAACAGTTTGGAGAGTCTGCCAAAAAGCCAGATGCTGCTACTGAAAAACTACCTCCCACAAATTGGCATTGGTGTCTTACAGAGCTGGCACTCAGTGGTGGTACCTGCTTTGCTAAGCCACAGTCTGTCTTGAACATATTATTTTATTAGCCTTCTCTGTTATCAATAAATGGGTAATATTACTCTGTTTTCACTTAATAAATTCTCCTTAGAAACTATTGTGCTTTTGACAGATGTAAGCAAAAAATAGCAAATGTGAGCACCATGTTTTTGAAGGGAAAAAGAATGGTGATTTCATTTAAAAATGCTGCACAGGGCATATGATCTTCAAACCTTGCTGTTTGCTTACTGGTGTAATTTATTTCTTCAATATTTTGACATTATCTAGGGATGACTGTTGGCACTACAGTTGTCACTGCTTGGAGAAATGAGCAATTTGATGAATTTCTGTTCACTGAGACACTGAAAATTAAGGTTATGGAGCCTGCTGGATGTGGAAAAGCAGTTTACGAACATTTCTGGTACCTATAAAAGGAGTAAACTCTATCTTTCTGCTGTGCTTTCTATAGAATGCCTATACAAAAAATATGGGTAGAAAGAAATAAAATTCCTAAATTTGAAAGAATGCTTATATTTTATTGAGAAGGGAAATTCTTCTTGGGAATTAGCCCTTGCTTTTGTGAGGCTAATTTCTGTAGGGATTGCGAAGTTCTGATGCATGAAACAGAGCTCTTGCCTGGTGTGAGCTGGAGTGCTGACATAATGACTACAAAAAGCAAAATCAAGGTACTGCTTATTTTGCACTGAATTGTATCCATAGAGTAATTTTAATATCACGTGTTTCCAACAGTAACATCCCTTCTGCAAATCTAGACATAAGTCTTTAAGAGTTTCACAGAATGAATGGAGAAATTGTTTCTCATGACCTGATGGAAATAGAACCTGTATAACTAGACCGTGGTTTTTGTCTTTTTTTTTCTCTCAAGAGAAAATTCTCAGTGGCTCGTAGTCAAAAAAGACAGGATGCAAATGGAGACCAACATAAAATAATTCCATCAGAATTTCTAAGAAAATAGCTTCTAAGTCACTTCTAAAAAATGTGAATTACAGAAGAAATTGAAGTAGCTTCTGCAAAAGTACAATATTATCGGTAGACATTCATATAGATCAATTAATTGTGACAGCAAATTAGGCGCTGGTGCTTTGTAAGAATCATTGTTATGTAATATCTAAAAGCTCTGTTATTTCAGATAATGTATTGCCCCTTATTTCAATTGAAAAAAAATACTATTGAGTTACAGAATGCATTGAAAATAATGTCTTGTTCCCTATTACCACTGATGTCTCAATCCATAGAAATGTTAACATACTTTTGGTAATAGTTCATTTTTGCATAATGGAAAGAGAATATCTATCTGGTACCTGCCTCATTATTTTCAATACAGTGCTGATATTGCATTAAGATTAACTGAAACATAAGAAATACATTGTAATCACAGGGCTCAGACTTCTCCAGCTTGTTTTAAGTTAACAGAAGACACTTCACAGCTATCAGGCATGCTCTGCAATTTTGTGTGTTTCAGTGGATGATCGCAGAGGGGTCATCATACATGATCACATGCACCTGAGCACTGTGAGAATATTTGTGCTAAAATCCTGCTGGGCTGCATGTGTCAGGGGGCAGGGAGGGCTAGTGACCCCTTGAGGGAGGTGAGCCAGCAGCTGTGGGTCATGGCACCTCCGGCAGGACAAGGACATCACAGAGATGGGGCATGGTCCCACAGCTCCCAAGGAGGGAGAGCAGGGCAGGACCAGTGCTGGGAACCAGGGACAGACACAGCCCTGGGGAAGCCAGGCAGGCATGGAGATGTCAATGGGCAGGTGGCTCCCAGACCTTGTCATGTGTCACCCCCACACTGCAGCAGAGCTGGCTCCCACCACCCATAGCCCAGTCTAGGGAGGGAAAAATGTACAAAATTTGTCATTTGGTAATCGAGTTCATATTACACTTCTGCACACCTGCCAGAAAGGGTTTGAAAACTGAATTCAAACAAGAATTGAAAATTGAAGATTACTTAGCATCTTTACAAAACTAAATTAGATAAAGTGTTGGGTTCCTGAAGATACTTAGTGAATACTATTTTGCCTTTTTTGAGGAAGTTTAAAACAGTTTTCTCTTCTTCAGTGTTGAAATTAAGAAGGTGACTCTTATATTTACTAATGTTTACAGCATTGTTCATTAACTGATAGATGCGTTTTCACAAAAGATTTGGTGGGTACATAGTTGATCATAAATTATATCTTCTCTAGAAACAGATACTGGCGAATCATAAGCAAGATATTAAATTTGGCATCATATGCTATTCTTCAGGTGCCAGCTTCATATTTCGAATTTTATGAATAAAACGATCAAATTCTCTCCAAGTAAGTTAGACAACATGCACTTTTAGGAAAATGACAAGACTTACTGAAAGATTAAAAATTATATTGCTATATGTTATGGAGTTGCTGATACTGCAAGAACAAATATCTTTTATGAGTCTTGTAATAGGAAATAGTTTTAAATTCTATCTTCAAATCTTCTGTTTCTGAAGTTTCAAGAAATTGGAAGTGCTACATACATTCTTATGCCTAAAACACTGTGGAAAAAAATTTTCTTTATGTAATTGCATTCAGATAGAAATCTATTTTGATGTGAATCCACTGAATTTAAATAAAGTTATTGAAGGCATAAGCAGTGTTACAAATTTAATTTGAAAACAAATGTATTCAAATGTACAAAATGCACTGTAGCTGATAATATGCATCATTTTAAAAAATGAACTCAACACTAAGATAACTTCATTTTATATTTGATGACCTAAGAAATATACAGAATAAAGAAATAGCTGTTTTGTTAAAGTAAATGTTAAAGCATTTTTGTTAAAGTATTCCCCAAGGAAATAGTTGTGTAATATTTTTAATCTAGATTTCCTTTATTTCTAGGCAATTTGGAAAATCACTGAATTGAGGCTTGGAGGACAAAAAGAATTATGCCACAAAACGTTCCTTATGAACCTCAGCAAAAAAATGAAATCACATGCAAAATGAATGATTACAGTTCTCCACTTCAACACATTTATGGGAAGAATTATTCTGTGAAGAGTAGAAAACTGTTTTCACTTTATAGAGGTATTAACAAAAAAATAATAATTAAAAAATACCCTACCCTATGTGCAGCATTCTATTCCTTTGCAAGTGCAATACTAAAGAAAGGTTTTTATCACAGTTCCTCTGGAATTTTCTGTTAAATTCATTTTCTTGTGAAAACCATAATTTTTACATTACTCTTATTTTCCAGTAGAGATTTTAATTACTTTTATTCCTCTTCATTTCCCAGTGTGAATAAGAGAGTGAAATATTCATCTTTCGATAACATCAACCTGTAAAATTTTTTAAAACCTCAATATTTGATTCAATTTCACAAACATAAAACTGCATTTCCTCATGGTTCATTGTATTATGATAATTGTTTTTCTGATTTTCCTTCCTTTATGTGGGCAGATCTATGTCCTCCAAAAAGATGTCCTCTGATTTTTCTAATTAAGGTTATTTTGGGGGTCTTTTCCCACATTTTTACTGAACCTAGTGCTAAATCCTAGTGTATTGTGGCATCCTGCAAGCTCTGTCATTTTCCATTGGTTCCTAGATGCTATGCCCACATAATTCCTTGTGCATGTTCTACACTGATAAGCACTTTCTCACCATGTGATGGAGGTTAGCTGAGCAACCTACAGAAGTTAAAGAAGAGAATCATGTGCTTGGAGGACTGAAAGCAGGGAAATAAAACATACCTTTATACTTATCTGCTAGGAACTTTACTTTCCCAGTGGCAAGTGAGTAATTGGTGAGGACGAAGAACACATAAAATTGGTATTTAATTTTGTGTTAATCCTCCCCCAGTCATAGACCCTCTCCAAAACAGATACCTGTAAATTACCCATCATGAAAGTTATGGAAACATTAATTAAAAAAATAAAATTCTAGGAGAAATTGTTTATTTGGACAAGAGATTCACACAAATTATAACATATAGGCCAGAAAAATATTTGTGTCATTGCTGCAGAAAAAGAGGTTTTGATTTAGAAAGAGATTATTTTTCAGTTTAAAAAAGTAGCTACCTGTAATATGATTGCAAATTGTGTTGATGATATTAATAGAATGAAACCCAGCACAAGAAAATTAATAAAGTTGGGGGAATTGTAGAGTAGATGTGTCCCATTTTAATTAAAGTTAAAATACTTATATTTTTCCAGACTTCTTTAAAATATAAAAATACAAAGCCAATCAATACGTAATCTATAAAATTTAGTAAGCACAAACACACCTTCATTATTTAACAGATTAATACATTAAATACTTCTGAATATCTTTTATCCATGCAGACATATGCATGAATAATAAAACAGATGGTCAGTCCCTTCTTACATACACGCTGGACCGAATTTGTGAATGCAATGTCAACTCATAATTGAGTTGGAATTCCTCAACTTTATTTTTTAAAGAAATCTGTCTTTTCCAATTATCATTGCCTGATTCAAAGTACCAGAAAAGATGAAATGGATCCTTGAAATTAAAAAGAAGATACAATGTTATTACTAAGATGGGAATTATCCAGTGATGGATAGAATGCAATTAGTAACATATTTTGATATACAGTTAACCAAGACATTGTCCCATGATGCTTGGTTTGATTTCTTTTTCTCCAGGACATCTTCGCATATTTTGGGGAAGACATACCTCTGATTCTCACAAACTGTCTGCTTTTCTTTCTATGAAAACTGGAGAAGTGATGTCATCTGGATGGAGTTCTGTGGGCAAAACACTCAAGGAGACAAGTTAACTCCTGCATTTTTCATTGCATGTGCATCTACAGAACTAAACCATAATTTTTCCTTTCTTGTGAGTTCCTCGTTCCTTTGTTGTCCGTCAAGGGTAAGTGGTGTATTTCACAGGAGGGTATAGGTTAATTACTGGCATAAGCATGACTTCTCCTGCACATGATGCAGTGTCACAGCATCTGCTGTGCACTTGTATAAAACTGCAGTGGGCAATGTGGGGAAAATGTGGTGTCATTGGGAAGTAATGGCCCGAAACAATAGGAGCACCTGCTCCCTTGCAGGTATCTCCTGGATGTATTACTGTATACATCAACTGCATCTTGCTGTCGCTGGTAGCTGTCCACTTAATATCCACAAAGTCAGCATGGGTCTGGTGACCACTGGTTTGGCTCAAATTAGAGGCCACAGGCTCAACATCACTTTCAAAATTAAATCAGTTCCTTATATAGGACACCATTTATGTCCTATGGGTTACCATCTGTCATACATATATCATCAGGTGCAAATTTAGTTAGCAAATTGCTTAGTACATAAAACAGGTACTCAAACTTCAGTCATTTTCAGAGCAATGTATGGAGTTTAAATACTATATCTGGACAGTTCTTGGTTTGGATTTCCTCACTGTACCACTAAATTCCTACATGTAACTCTTTTTTATTAGACTGCATATGTCCAGCTGATTATCCTTTTACCTAGGTTTTGCAAATACCCACATAAGCACTGTCCTCCTGCTATAATTTTCACAGGTGTAATAGTTTACCTACTAACTTTCCTCTAGCTGCTAAAAAAGTGCTTTTCTTACACACGTCGTGACTTTTCAGAGAAAAGGCATTTTCATTTTAATAGGAAGCATTGTATTCGAGAATTGGTTTAACTTCTTGAATTGTTGCTGCTAATGGAGTATCATCTCAGCTTAACTACTGATGAAATCAATGAAAAAAAACCCAAAGAAGATGGAAAAGGAGACATTCATTAGCAGTGGGTTGTATAACAGTAGCACTCTATAAATAGGATTAATCAAAACCAGGGTTGGTTCCTCATGTCTACCCTTGACTCCGTGGGTGTTTATTTTAAGGCATAGTTATCACAAAAATGTACTATGTAGGTGTAAACAGGACAAGTCAGGAAATATGCTTTGAATCTACTTTTCTCACCTTTTTATCTGCCCATCCAATATCCTGTTCTCTTCATCAAATACCAGAGTAGAAATGTTAATGATTTTTACATTTTAATATCTTTTACATACTATATACATTCAAATGTACCAGTCCTAATTGTGTAGCAAGTGTTGTTATCAGTAATAAAACCTCATGCTTCCTTGAAATAACCAAATTGTGTTGAAACTAAGGAAAACAATGTCTGGGAACACAAAAAGAAAAAAAAAAAAAAGGAATGAGAGTATAAGACAGATTTTAGACTCTTGGGTTTTTGGTTTTTTTTACTCTCTCCAGAGATTAGAAATTTCAGGCTCTGGAAGTGGTTACAAAAACTGGACTATTTGTTCGTATGAGTGGTGTAGATAAATAAAATGAGGAAACCAAACCCAAACAAAAAGAACAGAAAGTAAAGGATACAGTCAATTCTAACCAAGTTAGAACTGTGAAAACAAATTGAAAAGAACGCTAAGGCCCAAGACACATCATGGTAAACCATTGATCAGTTATGCACTTTCAATCTCTTTCTCAGTTTCTTAGCTGTAGCAATTGTCCTGTCATGCATTCCTACTGTGCCAACATATAAATGAAATCAAATGCAACAGTAATATCCCTGTTTGATTTATCAGGGCTATTCTATTAACACTTTGAGGGCTTTTATTTCTCTAGTAGGAGCTAAGACTCCTTTATTTTTATTTAGGAGTTAAGACTAGGTACGTGTAAATATGCTTGGGTTATTAGGGTTGACATTTGATTTAACTTTAATACTTGCAATATCCTTCTGAAGTTTTGGTTTTTTTTTCCAGTCCACTCTGTGATGCTGATGACAGTATTTGTGAGAATACTGAAGACAATTAACTACCAGCTGGTTGGGGTTTTTAAATTAAATACTGCATATTTTAAAGTGCTGTGATCCTACAGACAGGAAAAGAAACTAAAGCTCTACCTGATGGAGCAGCAGTGCCAGTTAGTGGGTGCTGATCAGCTTGTGTCTTCTTGTGATGGAGTCTATGTGGGCCTCATTTCCTGCCATGCCTTCTTTTTATGGCATGGAAGAAAAATAGATTAAACCTATCACGATTACTATGGACAATCATTGCCACTACTATTGTGGACAACACGAAGAGGGCAGAAAAATCCTGTGGTCTTGAACAAGTCCTTTCCTTCTTTATGCGTCCTGTCTGCTTGGATGCTCAATAACTATCACTGCAAAAAAAAACCATTGTTTGTAAAGAAACATCAAAAGCAAAATGTTCTGTTAGATTTACGTTTTGATATTAATTTCCTGTGTTTGCTCTTCTTTTGAGAGACCAAATAATCATACCAATTCTGTCTCACATAAGCCTTTTTCTTGGAAAAATACTACTGACTTTTACATCCTTGATGATCACTTTACTGAGAGTGAGCAAGTCATTTTCATGTCTGCGTTAGTAACTGTTTATGACAATTTTGCATGACTGCTTCATATGATGTACTGTTTCTGCTTTTTCTGTCATTAGAGGGTTTCAGAGAAATCTGGTCAGCAACAATTTATTTGACAGTAATAGCAGGAAAACAGGATAATACTAACAGGTCATATTATAGGAAACCTGTCAAAATAAGATTTCAGGTCAGGAAAAAAAAAAAAGGTCAGTGTCAGTTCCTGGAACAGACTGCATAACCTTCATATCAAAGTGGATTATTTAACATCAGGGTAGAATATTTTACTGAAAGATGGAACACACCCTCCTATATACATCCAGTATCAAGTTTATACTAGAGAAGTGAAAGCGGATAACGTCAAGAGAAGTTCCCAGGGTCCTTGTGAAGGAAAAGAAAGTTCAGAAAAGTGAGACTCTTCTGTATGTAGCCTCAAATTCAGTGATTTTAATTCAGGTAAACTTCTAGTTATGTTGCTCCTTCAAAACCCAGAAAAATCAGGATTCTCAGCCGAGTATGCCCACAAGAGTGAGATTTACATTTTTTTAGAAACTCTAAGACTTAAGCAACCAATTTAAAACATGAAAACCTAACGATAGAACTACAGTTTCTTTCCTGATAGGAAGATGTTAGCTCAAGAACACAGAAGACATGGACGTAAAATTGGAAGAAAGAGATTTTTAACGTCTTAGTCTCACTAAGATATTGTTCTCTAGCAGCTATGTCAGGATTTGATTTCTTCCAGGGTTATCAGTTCAGTTATCTCAGGAAATTGTCTTATTTTATTATACTTCTATGGTAGGGCCATCCAAAGGCTGTGATACACTCCTTAAAGTTGTCTTTAAAAGATTGTAGTGAGTTGACCTTGGCCAGCAGCCAAACTCCCACCTTGCCTTTCACTCCCCTTTCCTATGACACCAGGAAAAAAAAAGAAAAAAGAAGACTGGCCCCATATTTAATTCAGTATTGTCTGGGTCCAGCTGGATGGTGCTTTCACTGGAAGTTAAAGCACATTTTATTCCATATGAACATTTTCTGCTCAGTGCCTGTTCTGAACCTTGTACATAGTAACAGCCTACTCCTATTTGTCATCTCCTCATTTATATTGAATATGAAAAAAGTGGAAAAGTTCCATGTTTATGTTGGGTTGCTTACATTGACCCCAGGACTTTTTACAATCTGTCTGAAATCAACACATAATGAGCATTAATAACAGGTTTTAATAGGTTACATATCTTTTTTGGGTGAAAATTTACACTCACTGAAAACAGACATTAGATGAGATCTAAAAAGAGAGTCCCATAAACCAAAAACCCTTTCTCTCAGTAAACCTTGAATAGAAGATATTTTACCTTTCATTTTTGTAGAAACCACTTTCTGTTCAAGTATCCTATGAAAGAACAGATTTTAGAGAGTCAAAGATAGAATCTGACTGAGTTCCAAAAGAAACCAGTTCACAAAAAAAAAAAAAAAAAAAAAAAAAATTGAAATGGAATTAAGTGCATAAATTCAAGATGAAAGAAATGTAAAAAAAATTAATGTGCTTTTAAATATTAGTTGCACACTCTGTATGTCAAAGAAATAGAAGTTATTTACTACAAAAGAAAGTAGGAGAAAGAGAAGAAAAAGAGGAAGTAAAAGAAGTGTTGCAGGAAAACCAGAAAATATATTTCTTAAGAATAATTTCCTTTTGGTGAGAATAATAATATTTAAAGTTTCTACACAACACAATAATTGAGCTGTAATATACCAAGCCTGACCATATATTTTAACATCAAAATGCATCTTGTAACAATATAAAGGGAGTAAATGATCAGATTACAATGTAATTTTTTGACCAAAAATGTCATAGCCTTAAAATTACAACAAAACTCCCAAACACATTATTATTATTATTATTAATAATAATAATAATCATAATCATTAGTCAAGGAATTTTAAATTGGAAAACATGTGACCCAGAAGAAATTATGACATCATATGAAATCTTAAATATAGAATTCTTACTCTTAAGAATTTAATTTCTTCTCATATCACAAGAGCTTCTGGACAATGATCAAAATTACCAGTTGGCAGGTGAAGAGCAACTAAAGAAGCATTTTCATATATTTCACCACTGAATTTTGGAACTGCTGCAAAATTATTCAAGGGCAGAAAATATTATCTGTTGAACAAAGTGCAAAGAAGATCAAAGATTATTTTTTTCAGAGATATCTTGTAAAATGGCTCATGTACAAACTTCTGCCCTGAGATGCCAAGTGGGTATGCAAGTAGAGTTATTTTAAATGCCTAAGCAACAGTATGGCAGTGCTGAGAACTGTAAACCAATTCTTGCACTTGCAAGAATTTCAGTGAGACCCTCTGTCACATGTCATATATTTTTACACACTTCAATATTATTCCTGAAATAGCTATGGAAGTAAAAATATGTGTAAAATTCCTGTTGTTCGCAACTAGTAAGAATTTGCAAATTTCTTGTCTTTCTTACATCTACCTACCTGCCTAAGAGAGAAACTCTGCAGAATCAGTAGAAGAGGCTGAATTCCTGCATGGAACACAGAATACAGCTCTGTCAGGCTGTGTTGATTTTTGTAGGAACAACAGGTCCATGTCAGGTAATCCCATGATCAATCTTAAGGAAAGACAACACATTTTAGAGAAGGCAGAAGAGTCGAAGAAGAGTCAACAGTGCAAATAACAGAGAAAAAAAAAAAAAACAAAAAAAAGAGAGAGAGGGCAAATCAAGGAAAAAGCACCAGAGGATCTTACTTTTTCTTGTTTGGCCCCATCTTTTATCTGTGATTTCTACAAACTCACACATACTTGAACTCTGACAGCTAATGGGCCACATTCAAGTAAAAATATTAGGGATTTAAAATAAAAAATTGTTAAGTCTTCTTTTTTCAATTTTAATCTTCAAGACTCAATTATATACCAGATTTGATTATATCTTTTACAAGAATTATGTGTGCAGATGCACACTTATTTTGGGCTTTACAATAATTGACAATCTATGCATTAAAATAATGAGAGAGAAAGTATTTCAATTATGACTGGTTCTTTCTGACAGTTTTTAGTGTATGTCGATATAAGATGTGATCAGTTCACAGAGATGTAATGCACATTGATTTAAGTCTCTGGGCTTTGCCTCTTTGAGAAAGAAGCAGAAAGCAAAAAAACAGGTTTTAAGGGTCAAGTTACATAGGAAGGAAGGATGNAGGGAGGGAGGGAGGGAGGGAGGGAGGGAAAGGTTCTTTTTAGAAATGATCCAGTGCTTAACAGAAAAAGAAATGTTCCAAATATGGTGACAGTATTAAACCAAAATAAGGATTCATAGAAGACAGCAGTTTATTTAAGAATGTTTTCTCCATGAGCCAAACATGAGTAGAGTTTACTGCTGTGGTGGTATGCTCCACCCCCCTTCCTCCATTAAACCATAATCCCCAGATGGCTTCATCCAGATTTTGTGGGATGGATGGCAACACGGTAGCCAAGGGCTGCCTGAAACCAGTGACACAGAGGTGTTTGCACCCAGAGATGTGCAAATATGACTATGAGTCAATTATTTTATTCCTTACATAGTGGGCAATACAGGGTCCACTGAGCTCTCCTGCCTGAATGAAGGATTTCCCCTCTAATAGTAACAAAGTTACTACTTGATGATGGGAGATTCCTTGGCACAGGAGGCTCTTGGAAAGTGATTAATAGCATGTAAAACTTTGAAATCTTCACTAAGTCATATAAAGGACTGGTTGAGCACATATAGTCCTTTAGCCGTTAAACATTAATCAAGTCTGGGATCGAGACTGATTGCAGCTGCAAATGAGTCCTCTCTGAGAAGGGGGATCTTTGTGATCCAGTGGCAATGTCTCCCTGAAAAACTTTGTCTGACCTTGTCCCCTATGCAGTTAGTAATCAAGTCTACTTTGCCATTGAATCTCGTTAAACCACTGTTGGATTTAGCACTGAATTTTCTTTGTTCACTAATTTATATCAATAAAGTGTAATGTTGCTTTTTGTTTGAAGGTGAAGTCCATCACTCCCCTTGTTACAACTCACTCCTGAATTTGGCTATTCAGGGGAACTAAATAACATGGAAGTGTTTAAACTCACCAAAAATTTCACTGGTGACTCAACATGCAGGGCTCAGTAATTGGTATAATACCAAAGTGACCCTTTCACATCTCTTACTGAAATATGCAGCTGAGATCCTTGATCTCCCTGGAGACTATTTGCTCTTCAGTTTTCCTTAGTCAGTTGTTATAAATGACAGGCAGGTTAGTTATGCAAGCAGTATGGTTTGGTAGATTAAAATGGATTACAGCCTGGATTTAGAAGTCACAAATTCTTGAGTCCTAGCTGATTTTTATCAAGAAAATTCCCAGCAGAATTTGAAAGAATGCACTTGCACAGGACTTCCTAAAATGTATGGGTATGAGAATTTATAATCTTTTTTGTTGAACTTTGGAAAAAGCTTACAAAATTCATTACAGTGAATTACAACAATTTCATTATTGTAAAGTTTAGAAGGTGAATATTTTGTGTTAAATTATACAGGAAATTAACCTAGTTGGAGTTAAAGGCCCATATTATAAGATTACTTGGTTACAAAATCCGCTGAAGCCAAAAAGAGCACTGTGATTGCATTTCAAGATGGGCCTACTATGTGTCCCTCTGATAGGGAGATTTATCATACTTGAATTCTGTTAGAATGCTTACAAACACACATAATGCATATGCGATTTTTAAACATTAAATTTAGGGGTTTTTTTGGGTATGATAAACTATTCATTATCTTTGTTCTAGCAGATGATCACCTTTCACCATTTTGCATGTACTCGTATTTCAAATTACTAATTCTGTCCGAAAAATCATAAGAAACAGCACTTGGATTTCTCACTTTTTAAGTATTTTCCTGATAGGTGGGGTCATCTTGGTTGCCTACACTAGAAATCGGAATGCTCCAATCAGCAAAGAAATATGTGGAGTGCCCTGAATAAAAGTTTCTTTCAAGTGATTCAACCTGGTATTAATAAAGGATCAGAAATTACTATAATTCCTAAAATTATTTCAAAAGTGTATATATTAAAGCTAGAATGAGAAGTTTGCCAAGGCACAGGCAGATGAGCACAGAGATGCTAGCAACTTTTAGTTTGCATGGGAAAGCTAACTATGGCCTTTTTCCTGGTAATGATGTCATGTAGCCAAGTTTAATCTCTAGAAGTTAGGCCTTCTAATGGCTGAAGGCCATTAGGATTTAACAATGATTTACATCCCTTCTGCAGTAATTACATTAGGTTTGAACATCCTGAGCTTACGTTACAGTTCACTGCTTCATTTCTCAGGGTTTTTCTATCCTGAACATCAGCAAAAGGTACTTCACTCGTAGAGTAGTCAGTGACTGGAACAGACTCCCCAGGGAAGTGGTCATGGTGCCAAGAATGTCAGCGATCAAGAAGTGTCTGAAAAATGCTTAGTCATATGGTTTAGTTTTGCATAGTCCTGCAAGAAGCAGAAAACTTGACTTGATGAGCCACAAGTCCTTTTCAACTTGAGACAATCTCTGATTCTGCAAAAGACATGAAATTTTCATAATTTTGTTTAATACTAGTCTTAATAAAAGGACTTAATGCACATTGATACAGGCTAACCAGAAACAGAAAAAAAGGACCAAAGAAAACCCCAAATAGCAGATTAAAGGCTCTTGTTATGCGCTTTCTCAATACAGTTTTGTAATCTATAAAACATGTAATTTTCTTGCTATTGGCTGTAAGTTTCTGTCTCAAATCTTGCAGACTTTCTTATTCTGAGGTGACTAAGACTGATAGGAGAATTAAGCAGACGGGACATTAGAACACATGTAGGGTAGCCTAGGGCTGGAAAAAGTAAACTTCTAATTCTTTAATTTGGATGGAAATGACACCTCAGCTAAGCCAGGAGCAAAACTCACTTGATAAATGGGAACTGAACAAGTAGTTAGTTTTTTGTATTTGTAATATACAATGGATGTTTACAAAAGGTGCCAGGGATTTTTCTTTAGTATTTTTTTCTTCATGCCATAGATTCTACTAAAGGCTTTGCAAGCCTTCATCATGATTCATTTTAAATACATTTTTAAAAAGGCCAGATTGAAGAGATCACACTTTTGCATTCTGAATGTGCTTTATTTTGTGTTTGACAGTGAGAATGCATGCTATGGGCAATGATAGATATGTCTTGCATTTCTACAAGATACTAAATCCTTTTGTTTAAATCAATAGGGCAAATTCATCCTTCCATCCAACGTGTTTGCACTGGGGATGAATCTCACTTTTGTGTTTTGCACATAAAACATAGCCAAAAATTAGGAACTGCTGCTTACTGTTCAATATCTAAAAAGCAGAATATTTTAATGTGATTTTGATTTTTTTTTTTTTTTCCAGTTTGTTTGACCCCAAGCTTTAAAAAAGGTAGTAATAAAAAAATGCAATGTAAGATTGTGTTATTCCATAATAATGGTATGGAAAAGAGTTGGTTGCATAAAATTTGAGAAGGGATCAATAAAAATGAAAACAGCTGAATGGAAGTCATTTAATTTATTTGCTCTATGAATATGAAGGGAATCCAGTAGCTAGTCTTCACTTCAAAAACATTAACACTAGAAAAAAGACAGCATGATATGACTTTACAGGTATGATTTTGGTGGAAAATTGGATGTTCTGCTGAGTGACTGAACTATGCATCTATGTCATTATGTTTGGTATAGCTTCTTATATTAGTTGCATATTTGGTGCATTTTGGGAACACAATTATGTTCTCATTTTTTTCCACTGAATGTGTTATCGATTCACACGTAGATTTTTCTGCTTTTATTCACACTATTTAGTAGAACCTTGCTTTGTTCTCTTTTTGGAAACAACCAGTCAGTTGTCAAAATAAAATTGTTCTCAGTAATGTTGGCAGCGCCAAGAAGACTGAGACAAACTCTTCTATGCTCATGCATTGCCTTTCTTTTAACGCTCAGTTTTATCACAAATTAATATGCTGAGTGTTGACTAAATAACATCTTGTAAGACAGTTAGATAAAGTAATTTAAAATTATAATTGTAATTTAAATTTATAATTTAATTTAAATTTATAATTTTTAATAAAAAATGAGATCTCAGGGTTTCATAAAGTTATATTTTGTCATTGGAGGAATTGGCTGAAATAACTGTTGTTCTATTGCAGTTGGTGTGAGGGGCTCAAAATTTCTATCTCAGGCTGTCGTGTGAATAAAATGTGTGCAGGTGCTTTACAATTAAAACAGGCAAAGCAAAGTTAGAGGAAGGAGTAGCTCAATCTCTCATTATTTCTTGCAGATTTTTGTGTTTCCAATCGATGTATGTAAGCCTGTAATTCTCTCATATACTCTTTAATCATACACAGGCTACTCCTGTGAGGTAGAGACATAGAACAACTCATTTACTCAAACCTACAAAGAGATTAGTGGCCGTAGTCTTTTTATGTATTTAAATCCTTTTTGTGCTACTTCACCTGAAAGACTTGCTTAAAGTCATAGAGGAAATCAAAGCTTGAAACTGATTCTGAATTTACTAAGTTAGTTCCATGACCTTTGAAAAGGACTTCCCTTTTCCTCTGATCTGTAGACTAATCTCCAGCTGAGAGAACCGCCTATATTTGCATCACACGAGGCTAAAGATCAAAGCGTTAAACACTTGCTTCTCATTCAGAGCTGTGTTAACTGAATTCAAGTGCCTAGTTAAAGCAATTCAAATGGATTGCTAATATTGTTGGATATAATTTTGTCTCTTAACTTAGACAAATAGCCATGGACACATTGCTGAAGCAGTGGCCAGTAGTAAGTGGACTTTTACACCATATACTTGTTATTAAAGTCTGTTTCTGCCTCCAGAGGTTTTAAATTCAAGTTTGGTCACAGAGGTGAGGTGGCACTGCAGACTGCCCTAGTGCTGCCAAGGCAAAAGCAAAAAATTAGAACTGATGAGAATGTGTCTTTGTTGTGATCATAAATAATGTTCAGGAGCACCCTGTGATGGCAGGATAGCATAAACATCCCCAGCCTTATTTAAAGTATGCTTCTTTCAAACCACACCTCAGAAGCAACTGTGAGAACATAGGACTGAAAATATGAAAGGATAAGTTTCCACGACACCTGCATAAAACAAGAAAATTACCTTATGTACCTTGTAGTTCTTTTTCTGTATTTAATGAAATCCTTCTCTATCTTGCAGTTCTTTCTCTGTATTCCATGAAATGTTAGGTGATCACAGAACCTCCACTAAATGGGAAGTACAACCATTTACAAAGGTTTGGAGTGCTACTTCTAGTATGGTCTTTAATGCAGATGGTGAGAGTGTCACATATATTTCTTTTTTATCCATTAGATTTAAAACAAAAATGGTCACATAAGCCACAGATAATCAGAGAAGCATATTATACACCATAATTTCTCATTAAGCAAGTCCATATGGCTCCAATTTTATTTTGCTTTTCTTCCAAAAAATAATTATGACTAGGAATTTGTTCCTCCATTAGTGGCATTTGTTAATTCATATGGCTGGGCACTGTGAACTGGACAAGTGTCAGATTTCTGCTTTTCAAAAACTGTTTTCCAGATTTCTTTAATAAAACACGTCAAAAGTCTCCTTTTTCTCCTTGCTAATAGAAGACTCTATGCTAATTGAAAAGAGATCTCTCATAGACGCTTAGGGGTATATCACAATAGATTTTAAGGCCTGCACAATTTATAAGGTGACAGTTAATAGACTAGGTTGGGTTTTTCCTTTTTTCAATATAATCTTACACGTAGCGACCATCTCTATAACCTCTGATAAAGACTGCAGCTGGGGTGAAATCCTGTCTCTTTTGAAATCAAAGGCGAAATTCCCACTAAGTTAAGAAAAACCAGGACCTCACTCTCACTTTTCATCTCTGTTGCCTTTAAACGTATAGAAGTTTTTCTGCTTGCTAAATATATTTTGCACAGAGTATAACAAATAGAGTTCTAAGTTATGTGAGATTTAGGAATATATAACAATGGTCACTCTTTCATGCTGAATGTGTAAATATGTATGCAATTATTGCCTCAGTGTTTCTTAAAATGTTACATGTGAGAAGATGGCTGCAGAGATTGCTTGCACATCTTATCCAGTTTTTCTGAGCTAGACACTGTCCCAGTGGCAGTTTTTATTTTGTTTTCCTCTTTCCGTGTTCTTTCAACTTCAAATGTTTATCAGCTGCAAATCACTTACCCACAGATGCAACAGAGAGGATGAAAGAAAGCAGGGGAGAAGGCCAGTAGTAAGTATTGCATATTTCCATTTTGATTTATGCAAAGAACACCTTTCATTGATCTTTGTTTGTACTAGGTGAAAGGATGCTTTTAATTTTGCCCTTGAAGCATTGATCACGTATTTTTGTCAAGATGCTGTTGTCAAACATTTCAGAGATGCGAAGTTTGTATCAACTCTAAGAACTTTGTAATGGTAATGAAACAATTTTTTATTTCATATAGTCTTTTGCAGTGCTAAGGTGAGAGTTATAGACGTGTTTTATAAGACTGCATTTAATTTCTGTTTCTGTTCATATCAAGCTGATAATTCTTCAGCACTTCAAAAAATATTGTACTGAATTGAATTGAACACCTAGTGATCTGTCTCAGATTAGAATTGCACAAAATTTTATCCATATGTCTTTAAACGTTATTTTTGTCTCAAACTCAGTTTGTCAATATGTAAATTTTATTGCTCTTTACCTTCTTTCTTCAGAAATAAATGAACCTAACTTGAATTTCTGCAACATTTTTAGAAAATGTGCTTTCAGTGAGATAAATGTGGTAAAAATAAAAATGCTATTACTGATGCTTTACTGTTATTTCTTTTTGTAAAAAAAAAATATTTTATTGTAATAAGTAAACTATTTTCTTTTTTACTGTAAATGCTGCTGCTATTGCTATTGTTATTGCTATCATTATTGAGGTGGGGATGAATAAAAGAGAGGATGCTCTAAGTCTTTTTCCCATGTGCAATTTTATGAGCCTGGATTTTTGTGACTGCTTTCAAACACTCAGTATATCAGTTCTATGTGATAACTCATCACAGTTAAGTTTAACCTCAAGGCAGAGACTGGAGGAATGAAGTCACTGCCATCATAAGAGAAGATCATGTTTAAGACAGCCTCAGGACCCCAATGAAGTGCAGCTCTGGGTCCTGAGGAAGTCGGCTGATGTAGTTTCTGAGTCACTCTGCCTCATGTTTGAAAAGACCTGTCAGTCAGGTGAAATCACTGGATGAAAGGGAGTATCACACCCGTCCTTAATAAGAAGGGCCCTGGGAACTACCAACCAGTAAACCTCACATAAGTGCCTGGCAATACCACAGAAGAGATTGTCCTGGAAGGTGTGTCAAAAGTATGAAAGGCAGGGAGGTGAATATACACAGCCAAAGTGGCTTCAGCAAGGGCAAATCACACCTGACCACCCCAGCAGCCTTGTATGGAAGGATGGGGTCACTTAATCAACAAACAAAGGAAGAGCTATCAATGTCATCTACCTGGACCTCTGTAAGGCCTTTAGTACAGTTCCTTACAATGTCCTGGATGCTAAATTGGAGAGAGAGAGATTTTATGGACAGACTGTTAGATGGATAAGGAATTGCCTAAATCCTTTGGCCATGGCCAAAATGTCTGTTTGTCAATGCCTTGATGTCCAAGGGAAAACAAATAGGAAAAGGACTTGGGGATCCTGGTGAATGAGCTGACAATGTGTGTCTGCAGGACAGAAAGCCAACCACATCCTGTGTGATGTAAAAAAAATGCATTCCCAGAAGTTCAAGGGACATGATTCTGTCTCTCTACTATGTTCCCATGAGATCCTACCTTGAGTACAGTGTCCAGCACAGGAAGGACTTGGACCTGGTGGAGTAGGTCCAGAGGAGCAGCACAAAAGTTTCAGATTCCATTTAATATGACTTTTATTGCAACAGAATGCTATCTGAATTCAGATACAAAAGTGATATGTGGTGTTGAGAAAGGTCTGTGTCTTAATAAAGATTTTCTGAGAGGCCCATTTGCATAATTGTTCTGTAAAATGTGTTTTACTTATTAAATCTGTAAAGAGACAGGGAACTGGGTTTACTTCTTAGCTGCAAAGGTTTTTTTCAGGAAAGAAATATTTTCCTAAAATAAGAAAAAAGTAAGGGAAAAAACTGGCAAAGCACATTATCTTTCCAGTCACTGTCAATATGAGATAGATTGTGTTTGAGAAATTAAAGTGAAATACAATGAAGATCCACTCTCTGCATTCCTGGTGATGAAGCGTGCCTTTGTGCACTGCAGTCTCATCCCTCTGGCATATTGGAATGGAGCCCCCAGTGGAGACAGAGCCAGAAGACATGTAAATCACAGGAAACAGACAAGTTTGTAATTACCTTCTGAAAGTGATTATCTCAGATATTCAAAATCACTTGCTACTCCTGCTTTGTAACGAGAGGTGAATTGTGATATTTGAATAAATGAAAAAAGCCTCTCTGGAAAAACTGAAAAACATGAGAGAGCTCTCAGCAAGCTCTCAGCAAACTTCTGTGGATGACAACAAAGAAGCCTACCTGGATTTTCAAAAGGCTTTTAACAAGGTCTCTCATCAAAGGGACTGATACTGTAGAATTAACCATGGCATAGTCTCCACATGAATTGAATAAAACTTCAGCTTATTAAATCATGTACTTTGCATCTCTCTTTTCTTAGTGTATGTCTGAGGCAATTTATACCTGGATATTAATTCACATTTTAGGCACAGTATGCTGAAGTATATTTAATTTCATCTGAAAGGTGAAAAAGAATACTTCAGGACATATTTTAGGAAACATCTACTTCTCTTTCAGACTCAGTTCTCATTCATTTCAAAAGTATAAACTATAAATCAGAAAGTTTTCTAGGGTGATGATTGCACTACAAGTTTAGAGATTTATATCTCTGTGAAATGCTAAAATATGTAGTCAAAAATAGCAAAGTAAGAAAAGCACAGAAGTTATGTTGTAGTGCAACTTTGCTCAGAGAGTGGGTGGTTCTGTAGAAGTAGCAAATATAGTTGGGAGATCATTGTAAGAGTGTTCCATGGCAGTGGGACTGAGGTGAAACCAGAAGAATAATCCATGGCAGAAAAAACCCCAACCAGATATACCCTAAAGACTGATGGGAATATCTCTGTTGCATCTTGGGGATTTAGATAGAAAGAGTTGTGGACAGGAATCCTCTATTGGAAGATTATTTGCATATTCTTCAGAAAATAATTACCAGAAACGCCTAGCAGGTGACTTTAGCCTCCAGTTCTTCACCAGCCTAACTCTGCAGTGTTTGTTTGCATCCCTTTGTAGCAGAGTTTTGTCCCAATAACAAATGATGGATGAGATCCTTTAACATTGTTATAAATATTGAGAACATAATTAAAAAGAATGTTTTAAATTTTTTTTCAAAAATTATTTAAAACCATTTTAATAAAACAAGAATATAAATTTCTATTAAAATCATACCAGGAACTTTATTCTCTCATAAATGAGTTATAAATTAAAAACCTCTGACATTCACAGGAAGAAGAAAAATTTTAAACACATAGCAATCCAGCTAATATGAAAGCCACACTATTTTATATCAGCTTATGGTTTAGTCAAAACTTCAATCACGATCTCAAAATCACTGCAGTGATAAGAATTGCACCCAGATGAGATTTTAAATAAAAGTAGCATAATAACATTATAAAACTTTTTGCAAAAGAGTGAAAAGACCTTGCATAAAGATTTGTTGTATAAAATTTGCATGCCTTTGTTTAATCCAAACAAAATTGGTGAGACTCTTGCAGTAGATATTTCAGCTGGAAAAAAAATAGAGGGGTAGATGAAGATTTGTGAGTGAGAGTAGACACTGAGTTTGCTTGGCATGCATAAAGGTTTAGATATGTGTTGGTACTTTTGGCTTAGCTTTGACTCTGACATCAGCATTACCTGCAGTCCTAAGACAGACACATATTAGACTGTTGGTCTTTTTTTTTTTTCATTATAGATATTAATTTTTTTATTGTGTTTGACAGATAGAATATGTAATTTTAAGAACAAAGCTAAATATGTAGTGACTTGCATAATTTTTCAATTTGTACCAAGCCTAGTTCTTAACTTCAAAGAATAAAACATCCAGACACTCACTTTATAAAAAATACAATAAATAAAAAGAAAGACCCCCTGAGACAACTCAAATGTCCATTAAAATTAAAGTGAAACACTTGATGTTCCATGAGTGAGAAAATAAAAATCTCAAGTCTGAATGATCCAAAGTCTTACTTAATTGTGAGTAAACTCAGAATTAATAAGTCTTTTAATGTCTGAATGTCCGTTTTATTTCCTGCATTAAGATGTTTGACTTACTGATGGGTGAAAAGAATCATATTATTTCTTAAGGTTCTATGGAGTCTTACTCGTCTCTGTATCACTACATCCCAATGAAGTAACAGAATAAGATGTGACACTCAGACTTTGTCTTGTTGCTGTTGCTTGTGGTGGTTTGGCTGTGTTTTTTTTTGTTTTTGTTTTTTTTTTTTTTTTTTTTTTTTCCAATTTAATGCAAAATTTAAAAACCTGCAAGAATTTTGTGAACATTATCAAATAATACAATGATACAAACTTAGTGGAACTGCATGTTTAGAAACCATAATCTTGCTGATGAGTTCATGTGTTATATAAAGAACATACCTACCAATTTATTTTTAATGATAAAAAAGTATACTTTTAAAATAAATCAGTATTATAAAATCAGTACTGGTAACAGTACTGGTAACATTTTCTGCATGAAATAACCTTGGAAGAAATGTTTGTTATTAAATGTGTTGAAAGATCAGAGTGAAAAAGAAAACTTCTTTGCAGCAGAGGTATGAAAAGACCCTGTTCATCTCTGTCTCAGGTTACAATAGGTTGCATGATACAATGAAGAGGTAAAAATATCTTGACACATAAAACTGTGTCATCTTTCTTGATAATTTATGATTTAGGGCTCCTTAAATCCTCA
The DNA here is from genome assembly GCA_013397395.1 of Sinosuthora webbiana. Taxonomy (NCBI): domain Eukaryota; kingdom Metazoa; phylum Chordata; class Aves; order Passeriformes; family Sylviidae; genus Sinosuthora; species Sinosuthora webbiana. Next base: position 45,688 of record VXBN01006745.1, read on the forward strand.
GTCCTTTGAGTTCCTCCAGAATAGATGCATGCAGTTCAGACATTTCTACAGTATTTCCAGCTTTCCAGTCTTATCTGGGATGAAGACCATGCCTGGCTTGGTCTAGGGGTCCTACACAGACCTCCCTAGGATCCCTGATTTCATGGAGCTTTGGTGCCTTGAAAATCTTCACCCACCACTGCAACAAGAGCACGACAGCTCTTCCAATAACACATAGAAAACCTGCTAGCAGACTAGAAAAAAGTTTGTTTCCAGGAACTGAGTACAGAAAAATGAAATATGATCAGGACAACAGTTTTCCTAAAACATAGCTATGGAATCCTTAATTACTGTGAGTGGTAGAATTCTCAGTTATGCTTATCTTGTGAGAGTAATAAAGTCCATTTAACAGCATGTTTCCTCTAAATGCCATGCTCTGGAATTTTACTAGTACAAACAAAAAGTAAAACATCACCTACTAAGTCACAACCACCTGGAGTGCTTGGTGCTTTCTTAAAGGATTCTAATTCACCTGAAGCATAGAGGGGATTTAAACTCATTCCTCTTGTGAAATATGGAAAAGGTCTAATAACCATAATAGATCTGAAGATGGAAATGGTCTTTGTTATATTGAGTTCACTGGTTAAATTATTTTACAGAATAAAAAACAGGATTTTTAATTCAAAATAAATAACTGTATCTCACGCAAATAGCAGAATTCAGTTGTTTTAGGATTTGTTTTATAGTTTATGTTACTTAAATATATGTATATGTCTTTTCAAACCTGATATTAGGAGGTGGTAGAAGTTATGTTGCTGTAGTAACACCGTTTTTATTTAGACAAGTTGGAGGAGAAAAAATTGTGCAGAGTATGCAAAATATTAATTTTATGCATGCGAGTTTCTTTCAGAGGGATTAAGCACTATTTTTTTTTTGTGAACTTGGCTGGAAGCAGCTTCTTACAAAGAGTATTATTTAGATATGTCAAAAATATTTGATAAATTTTATATGCCATGTTTCTGTAAACATTTTAACTAATATCTTTACTTCTGTTTACATGGCTCAAAGGTTTAATTAATACTAGAAAGTTAATCTGGATTTGCACAAAAAAGCATGAATGTCAAGCAATAAGAAAATACTCATGTATTTACTTGCTTGTTTGTTTGCTTTTCTTCTCTTTTCTGTCCCTTGTTTATTTGTTCATGTTAAATTACTTGTGGGCCAGGATTTCTTGTTTTGTGCTTTTTTAAATTTTTTTTTTGTTTTTAATATACTATGAGTACATGTACTTTTATTTTTCTGTTTAATGAGACTGGAGTTAAAGGACTGTGTACCCACAGTTTTTTACTTAACCATCATTATAAAGATCAATAAATATATTTCATGCTCTTTAAAAAAGATCGATAAGCAACAAAAACCAAGAGATGGGGCAAGGTTAAGACTTATCAAGAGTCTCAGTAATTTGTATAAAATCACTGTGGTCTGATGACCCCAAAAGTCCAAGGGCTCCCAAGTCATTTCTCTGCAAGAATATGATAAAATCCACCATAGGTCTATAGCATATCTATAAGTTGTCTGGTATTTTGTACTGAACAAAGTTATGGTAAATAAGTTGCAATCTAAGAAGCCTCTCTGGAGATTTGCCATCACTCACCCGAGTAAGTCCTTAATTTAAAGACCTCACATATTTGCCATAATACTAACAGTGATGTGATGAAATGTAATTTGCATGCACTTTTCTAACTTTCTAGAAAGAAAAAAAAACCACCCTATATATTAAATATATATATAAATATATAAAGCTTTACAACTGCTTGTAAAAAACCACAAACTGAGATTAAAAAAATATTTTGTAAAATTATGAGGGCTTCTTTCACCTGGGAAATAAAGAATCAAGGTTAAGAATGAATATGTTTTAACTCACAGACTGGTAAGTTTGTTAGCAAAGAAGCCCTTTTAGATCCATGTGTATAAATGAAACCACAGGAATGGCAAAGGAAATTCACCTTTTGTCCCATACTATGATGCCACCTTTAGATTCATACCAGGTAGGACATTCAGAGTGCGGGCTTGGGTCTAACTTCACTGCTAAACCACATCATCATGACTAATGAACAGTGACCTATTCACCTGTAGAAACTGTGCTATTGATTACTCTAGGAAATGAATGGATATTATTTGTGGGAATGTATTGATAAGAAAAATTACTTCAATATTAGCCTTCTAAGCTATTAGTGATTTTTTTTCCTGAAGGGTGTGATTTGCTGCCTTGGAATCAGAGAAGAGATCTGCTCTAGGGAGAAGGAAAACAGATATTTTATGAATGTACTCTTAAGTCAGTCAATGCTATTAGTCAGGACACAAATTGTATTTGCATCCACAGCAACAGAGGGGAATCCACCAGATAATTTTTTTATTTCACATTTTTAATGTCACTCACCCTTGTCATGGCCTGGTTTTGAAGGTTTCCAGGTTTTTTTTGTGTTTTTTGCAGAGCCAGTACTGTGATCCAGAAAAAAAGCTGATACTTATGTCAGTGGTGGAAAGACAGTAGGACTTTTCAGTAATAAAGAACAACACCTTAGGCCTACATGCCTTGGTAGATCCCTTGGCAGATGCCTGTTTCTCCTTTCTGTACATCCTTGTCTGCAAGCATCAAAACAACCCAGTCAAGTATCACAAGTTATTGCACATTTATGATATCCTGCCTCTTAAAGTTAGTTTTATTGCTTTTCTAAATACTTGTTTTCCATGAACGACAAAAAGATTTGCTCTTGACAATCCTGACATGCTCAGCACTTACTGTGTGCAAGTGATGGGTGATGCGTTGAATGGATCTGAATTGCAATGATCTTCTTGACTGTTTTGCTCAGTTAAAGTAGAGAGCACAGAACACATTTGCATTAAGCATAGTCTCTCTCAGAAGAAGAAATGAGCACTTGGAATTTGAAGACTGTCAAAAGCATATTTTGTTGAAAGGGAAGCCTTTTGATTTTGGCATGTTTCACTAATGGCTTTTCCTGACAGAATTCCTTTCTGAGCATCCATTTTTTACCTTTTAGTATCTTGTCTCTTGGACTTTAAATTGTGCATGTTGTCCTTTTCCCTGAAGAGAGGGATTTCAGCCACTGTTGGATTTGCTGTTAAATTTTACACCTCAGTTGTAATAAAATATCAAAGAAGCCATTTCATGGCCTTTTAGCAATGTAGATGGATGGATTCAGATCAGAGAAATGGATTTGACCATAGAACTCATCTAACATATGCCCTTATTTAATTGATGATAGATCTATTAAATACAAAATACAGGACTGGAAATTGGTGTTAAACTTTAATTCCAGTTATTATTCCAGTTATCCAGCTTTTTCTTGTTGTTGTTGTTGTTTGTTTGTTTGTTAGTTTGTTTGTCTGTTTGGGGTTTTTTTGCAGGTCACTGAAACGCTTAAAAGATGTTGAAACCTCTGGTGCCCATAGTTAATAGGAAAGACTTGAAAAGCAAAGGTGTGATGAACCACCAGTGCAAAGCGCGGATAACTTGCTGATCCCCTTGAGACAGCAAATGTGCCTGGTCTTGATTTATTGCGATATGCATGGCTTTTTCTTTTCTATCCTTTTAGTGTGTGTGTGTGTCTAGGATGAGTTTTATATTCGGTGTTGTGGGCTATAGAGGGGAACAATAAAAGTTGTTGAAACAAAAACATTTGTCACAATGAATTTGTTGCCTTTGTGACACTCCTCCTTCAGTGCTTTGCAACAAGGTTTTATAAATCAGTTCAACAGCATAACCCAAAAAAAGGCAATTACTGCTCTGGTAATTTGACTGAAATGACAGAAATAAGGTTAACACTGGTAACACTAGATCTGGGGTCCAAACTCCTTAGTGCTGGTTTCCTGGAGAAATTGTGTTTCCAATTACAAAAATACAGTAAACATCATCACTTGAAATTATTAAAATTCACACTTCAGCTTCCAAATGTATGCAGCAGAATTTTAAAGAGGCAATTAAGAAATCATTTATTTTATGTCTTACCTTTGTAGTATTAGGACATTAGCACTGATAAATGTTCTACTTTTATGGAAGCATTTTGACTTCAATATTAAGTGAGGTAATAAATAATAGCATAAATAAAACAACTTGGAATTGCCTTATCTCTGACATCTTCATAAAGACATGCTCGCCAATCCTACTCATATTTCCCTCCTAAAACCTTCCAACAAATTATTATGTATTGATTTCTTTTAGAACAATGCCTAGTAATTTCACCTTTGATGAACTGACAACTTCCAAATGAAAATGTATTTCACTGTAGAAGTACACAGATCTTCGCAGCAGGTAAAATGTAATTTAAGGCACACTGTTTGTAAGGCAGCATTCTTCATATGAGTGAATAAAAATGCCACAGGCACAGTGCATGGTTCTTTTTGTGCTTCAGCTAATGAAGCTAAGCTTACCTCTTCATTATGTGCTAAAGGACAATTTTTTGTGGATTTGTAAAATTCTTTGGTAAAGCAGAAAAGAATAGTTAAAAGTGGAACATTAATAAAGACCAGTACTTCTTTGGGCTTCAAAAAAAGAATTGCTGAGACTTTGGCTTTTAGAAATTTCTTATCAAATAAAGTTAGATATTTTTAGATGTTAAGCAGGTCCCATCACATGATGATTGATGTATTTGAAACCTGGGAGAACCAGGGTAGATGTGTGAACAAGTGCTAGATGTGTGAGAATGAGGCAGGACAGAAAAGAAAAGAAATTTTCATGGAGTTTTTGTTGCCTTACAGTTCAGTAATTTGTAAATAGACCTGTTTCTACAGTTTCTTTCTTTTTAAAATTAATTATTTTTGTGTGTCTGATCACAGACAAAGTACTTAAGTAATCTATTCTTTTGGGCTCTTAATATCCAAACATGAGGTAAAAAGGAAGTAAATCAACATATCTTTGATTAATATTTTGCATTATATTGCTCCCACAAAGAAAATCAGAATCTTTCTGCCTTATGTTGCAAATATAAAATACAACCGGGCTTACTTACAAGAGAGGACTCAGCAGACAAGACACACAAAGTGGTTCTTAAAATGCAATAGTATGTAGAAAGGTAGGTCATTAACTTGCAAAAAACATTTGCTGTTCACTAAAAGCTTCAGTAAGCTCTCTAATTTCAGTGGTGGTTTTGCCAAACTTTCAGTGACTTGAAAAAGATCAGTTTGAGGAGTTGTAGTTTGAGAATTCATCTATTCAAAAGAGAATGAAATGGACACAGAGTAAGTATAGCATTTAGAATTATAGGTAGCTTCTCAGTATTTTGGCCTTTATGTTTAGGTTTATGACAGGGAATTTTTATGTCTGAATCAGTGTCATTTTTGACAACGGAAAACTGTGGTTAATTTTAGTATACTTTCTTTATGTGCAGTCACATCTCAGCGTCAATGTTTGTCACTCAAAAGTTTGCTAAGGGCCTTAACATATATATGGAATCAATAACTCATCACTCGTCTGAATTGTTTAATGACCACAGGAAAGCCCCAATATTAACATAGCTAAAATGTTTACACACAAATTTTCCAGTCTGATCCTACCTCTGGTGTATGTCCACATTCCACATGTTTTGACTGGCATTTTGTCTCTCCTTCATGAATGAGAGGCAGGATTCTACCAAGTTATAAGCATCCTCAGTATCTCCTGAAATACATACATGAAGTTCAACATGAGGCGTTCTTCCTCTCTCTCTTGGGTCTGCTTTGGGCTGTCTGCATACGTGTGGGAGTTTTTCGTTGTGTTTTTTGGTTTGGTTTGGGTTTTTTTTTCCTCTTTTTCTCACAGTCCAAGCTCCCCTCTCAGAGACTTTGAGCTAAAGCCAAAGACTTACACAGCTGCTTCCCACCCCCAGCTCCCTTCAAGGGCTGCCATTTGTCACCTCCTGGGTCCCCAGCCCAACCAGGCCTTTACTCCACCAGGCCTAAACTCTTAGTTTAGGTGAATCATGCGACCTAAACTAGAAGAAGAAAGACCACTGTCACTCTTTGGCAGGTGTTAGCACTCTGTATTAGGCTAAATAAGGCCATAACTACAGATTAATCAGTTCTACCAGGACTTTGTTTTGCCCTCCTGTGTAACAAAGTTCGCATGTGAAATGTAAAACTCTCCATACCGTGAAATTCCACAAGAGATTTCTTGTTTTCTGAATCGTATTTTAGCAAATGGCAAAGCAAAGCAAATTGATATTTTGACAGATGTGCTCTTTTAATTAGCTGTTTCTTGACTTATTTTATGCACTTTTACACCTAAAATTGCAATTTAGTTCACAAGCACGTAAAACTGTCCAAGCAATAAGAAAATAACTCTGAATCAGTTTTCCTGTCTACCACTTAAAAGTGTTTTCTAGACCCATATTTCAAACTTTTGGATGGTTCATTCAATCATTTTATGCTTTAAATTTCTGTATTTCCTACTCTTGACAAGTGTTTGAAAAACAGATAGAAAAAGAATCATCTTCTCAGCTAAATAAGGCAAACACTCAGTTTGAGGATTTCAGAAATCAAAAGAATAAATTCAGAAGTCAGTCAGTAGTTTCAGAAAGAGTAGTCGGGAAGAAATCTTTTCTCTGCAATTGGTACCAAATGAATTTTAAAAAGCGTTGTAAGCACATTACTTTTTGTGTCAGTCCAAATCTGTGTCTGTGTCGAAGTTTCTCTGCTGCTGTTTTGCAGAAAGCAGAATCCTGTGGATCCCAATTACCAGCCTTTTCTGTAGGCTAACATCACAGAAGCTGCAAATTTGGAGTTACCTACTTTATCTCTGAGTCTTGTCTTTGAACTACAGTAATAAAGACCAATTTCTGTCATTATTTCTTAACAAGTATCTGCAGAATGTATGAAATTTTTGAAGACAAGTCAGTTTCCTGTAGAGTAAAACAGAAATATTCAGCTGCAAAGACTATATTGTGAATAGAGATATATACACTTTTTCACTGGTGGAGCATGGTGATTAATGATTCAAACCCAAAGCCTACTAACCTCATACTGGTTTGACAAGTACTGTGGGTTTCCTACTGTTGCTTAAATTAATGAAAAGAAATTCAGAAAAAATGCGTTGAAGACAGCAAAATATTGAACTTTGGTGGATCTTCATTGTCCTAACCACATGGGTCCTTGCCAACATCTCAAAGACTAATAATCTTTCTCACAAATGCACTTAAGCCACAGTAATTTAATACTGCTATGCATCTGTAACTTTTAATTATCTGTTTAATCAGGCTGTGAATAAACTAAAGTAGGTTAATTTGAAAAATCCTATTTGGACAAAGTGTTTTGACTGGCTCTGAAACATAGCCAGCACCCAGTGAGATTATAGTAATGAGAAAAGATGGATAGATTTTTCTGGGATTTGTGCTATTAATTTGGATATCCCACAACATCACTTCACTTATTTCAGCAGACTGGCATTATTTTCAATCAATGTGTCACATGATCTCAAAAAAGCAGTGACTGGTGAAAATCTAGATGTGATGGAGAAATATTTGTGGTTTTGGATTATATCTTTCCAGTCATGTCTTTTGAAACTCTCCCCTCCAAGATAGCCTGCTAGGTAAAACTGTGCTGTCTATCTACGCGATGTGAAGAAGTGCTTTACTTGCCTTTTCCACTTTATAGCCTGAAGAAACCTGTCATTACACAGCATCTTTTGACTACTTGAAGACTGTTTGTTTACATGTTATTAAGGTGTAATCATAGACTCATGTCTGTAATGTGCATTGTTAATCTTGATGTTTATTATCTCCACTGCACAGCTCCAGGGACTGCTATTTACACTGCTATGGAAGTACTAATTAATTTCTGTATTCAAAGTATCAGCAACTAGCTTCTCATTTCCAAAAAAGTATTCTTCTACTTATATTGTCTTGTAAGAAAACTGGGGGAAGGGAGGAAGATTTTTTTGAACTGCAGGGTGGAGAGAAAATTGAAACTTAAATCACACTGATATCTGCACCATACTAAGAATTCACTACATCACAAAATGCAGTGAAGCTCTACTTTGAGACTGAAGACCATTGTGTTTTCTAGTCACTATTGAAGCTGCAGGAATTGAATGTGTTTCACTGAATATATCTGTGTGTGACTGTAAATTTATGGATATAAGAAAAAGGCTGAGGATGTATATCAGCTAAATGCCTTCTTCCGGTTTCAGACACTGTTCCTGTATTTCCTCAGCTACGAGTTGGTATATCAAATAATGATAAAAGTCCACCTCAGGTTTGAGATAAATAATACACTGAAATTATTTGTGCGTGCAAGTATTTGGGGAATACAGTTTTGCTGTTTTCTGGTATATATATGAATAGCCCCTTTGAGCCATTATATTGGAAAGAGAAAATAATCTTAACCTTGAAAAGGATGGGAATTTGTCATTTCTAACATCCCTACAGTTATACCTCATAGCTATTTCAGAAGAAAGGTGAGAGTAAGAAACCTAGATAGCATACAGCTATTCAAAACTCTAGGCTGAAAGGAGTAAAAAGTGAAGGAAGGGAAGGGAAAGCTTCAGTAAAAAGCTGAAAGGAAGGGCCAATCTTCCTTGATATTTTACTATCACATTTTTGGAGAGGATGATCAGAAACCTTAAAACCTTCACATGTGTTGCAAGGTAATAATTTAGCAGCCAAGTTGCTGGGGTTTTTTACTTGTACTATACATGTGGAAGTATATAGTCTATATATAAAATAATAAAAAAATATTTAAAAAACAAATCCAGCAGCCTATTATATTTACAGAATGTTTTTCTAATCAGCAAATATTTTAGCTACCTTATATCTTTTACTCCATGTAGTGAAGCATAAAAATTTCTGTTTTGTAAATGAAACATGTAAGTAATAATGAATGATTCTGATAAAGCCTTAATCCCACTCAAAACTTACCAGCTATGTTTCAAAAAACATAATTGTTTTGATATGCTTTACCAGAACTGACTTGGGTTTCTTTCTGGCCAGTGGGTCACTTTGTTTCTTCTGAAAACTAAATGCATTTAAGAGATGGGATGTCAGACAAGGTAAATACAATTATAATTTGCTGTCTTCTAAAAATGTTCCAGTCTCATTTACGTGTATGTACTTGTGGGGGAAAAAAAAATAAAATAAAAAAGGAAGCTACCTCACAAAAATAGAAAGGGCTTGATGGAAGGTAGGAAGGTAAAGACCAGACATTTCTGAAGTTGCAATTCTGCATCATGAAACAGACAGGGGAGGTTATTTACAGCATAGAACAAGTAACAAATTTTGAGAACAAATTCTGATGCTACTCCTAAAGCCTTTTTAAATGTGACTGAAAAATATTAGGATCATAATCATATATACGTGTTTTTCAAAATCACAGAAACGGAGGTGGGAACTCAGTTGACAGTTTTTCACTGAAGATCCCTGCAGATAGTACAACAAAATACAAAAAAATTATGCAATCCAGCACGAAGAGACAACTTCTCTTCAGATACATTTAGTCTTGAGATACTATCATAGTATAGAACAACATGCTTTGCTATGACCTTATCTATGCAGGGAAAAAAATGTATGTGTGATGTTGTGAAAAATCAAAAAAAGCTACATCATGTTATACAACAGATATGGACCAGATTTGAGTTATTTACACACAGAAGGTGCCTAATAAAGTTTAAAAGGTCACAAAACACAAGCCACCAAAGGATTCAATAAACTAGCAAAATCCTACAGAGAATCAACCTATAATTATGTAGTTTAAATTTTATTAGCATATACTTTAAATGCAACTTGGCTACTAAGTTGATCCTCTCGGTAGTATACTGTAACTATTTTCCAGAGAACTCCTGAACTGTACATTTTAACTTAGTCCCATCTTCTTATGTATTAGTCCATAATAGAAGGATTTTACAACTGAATTGATGAACCCAACAGAGAGACCTTTATGAAGAGGTTTTGTGAAACAAAAGTGTGACTAAAACTAATTTGTAGCTTGATCTACTGTTTGCCTGAAGTGGTGCAATAATAGTGATTTCTGAAGAGAATGATTTTCCACAGATAAGGTTAGAGGTAGATGGTGATCATTAGTTTTGCTAAATTGGTTTGTTGTGCATTTGAGTGCTATCCTTATCTTTGCATGGTGGTGGTGTTATGACAAACCAATAGGACAAGAACATCAGGAAAATTAAATTTCAAATAGTCATGTAATCCTCCAGGGCTCATGAGCCTTCAGAAGCTAAGGTTGGCTGAAAATCATCTTAAGTTGTGGCTTTCAAAAGGATGCATATACATGGAGTTTAAAGATAGGGGTTTTTTTGTTTGTTTGTTTTTTTGGTTTTTTGTTTGTTTGTTTGTTTTTTGTTGTTTTTTTTTTTTTTTTTCTAGATTAACTGTCTGGATAATTTGATTTAAAGCTTTTGCTTTACATAAATTCTTTTCTCTGACGATTTGCAGTAACTGCTCTGACATTAAACTGCCATAGTATTTAAGTATTTCTTATTGAATCATGCAGCTGCATTTGCTTTAAAATTTAAGGCCTTTTCTTTGAAAAGAATTGAGTGTTCTGGGCAAAACTTAAAAGATAGACCTTATAGCCTCAAGGGAACCTGTGGCAGTTGTTTTCATCTTGTCTTTTAACTTTCCAGGTTAGAATGTAGGCGGAAGGTTTGAATGCTCACTTCACTAGAGTTGTGTGCATCCAGATCACATTCAGCAGTTGTGGTCACACATGCAGAGCTCAAGTTTTGACACAAACGTTTATGTTGAGATACACATGGGAATGACTTGCTTGGCAGGGCACTGGAGGAGCTTGGAAACTGGTCTGAGAATGGCCAAGTCATAGCTTCCCAAGCCAGTGGATGAAATGAAGAAGATACTTGTAATTCAGAGGGCAGCTTGATGTGACACCTGAAACAAATAAAGGTTAGAAAGACAGTCCTACCTACAAATACAATACCTAGGAATATAAGGCATTGCCACTGCTCCGCCTAGTCTGTATTATGCCTTAGACACTTGCAATAGAAAATGCTATTTAGGGAGGACATCCAAGCCTGGGCTTTTTAGGCACTTGTCCAAATATTTCTCTTGTTCCTTCTTGAGTCTGAAGATACTGTGTGCCTCTGCAGCCTCCTTGAGGCACAAAGTTCCAGAAATGCCTTACTTACTCTTTAGAGAAATACTTCCTTTTATTAATCATAAACTAATCTCCAAATAGTCTTAAAAGTGATTCTTAGCTCTTGTATTTTAGGATATGAAAAACAATCCTCCTTTTGGATTTACTGGAGTTTAACCCAGCCATCAACCAAGCCTCACACAGCCCCTTGCTCACTCCCCCACCAGCAGGACTGGGGAGAAAATTGGAAGGGTAAAAGCTGGAAATCTCATGGATTGAGATATAGACAGAGTAATAGGAAGAGCAAAAACCAAGCATACAAACAAAGAAAAACAAGAAATTAATTCCCTGCTTCCCATGGGCAGGCAGGTGTTCATCCATCCCCAGGATAGCAAGGCCCCATCACAGGTAACAGTGACTGGGAAGACAAACACCGTCACTCCGAACATGCCTCCCTTCCTTCTTCTTCCTCCCACTTTATATCCTAAGAATGACACCATATTGTCTGGAATAGCCCTTCAGTCAGTTTGGGTCTCCTGTCCTGGTTGTGCCTCCCATGCACCCCTAGGGTCCTCACCTGGGCAGTACAAATACCAGAAAAGACCTTGTTTCTCTGTAAGCCCTTCTCAGCAAAACCAAAAATATCTTTATATTATCAATTCTGTGTTCAGCACAAATCTAAACTAGCCCCATACCAGCTACTACGAAGAAAATTAACTCTACCCTAGATATAACCAGCACCAGATTGTATACTATATCCTTGATTTACTTTTGTAAATCTGAGTAAATCCTGCCCCCTCTGTCTCCCTGTTTTCCACTCTGCAGAGTCCTGGTTTTGTAAGTTTCCCTTCACAGGACTGCTGCTCCATTATTAGGCCTGCTCTAGTTGCCCTTCTCTGTTCCTCCATTGCCTTCAGGATGAGTTCACTCTAAAAGAGGTCATCCTTCCTGAAATGTGCTCTTGAAAGAATTCTAACTCTGTTTGCATGCATTGCTTTTAGTTGATTGGCTTTCCTATGTCAGAAATTTATGAAATACATCCATAGGGCTTTTATCATAGATGATGTTATTTTAATCTTTAATACCTGAGGTAAGGCAGTACCAATATCCCCATTTAGGAGATAGGACACTTAGAGAAATTGGTAGCATCTGGCATCATTTTTAATTTAACATCAGTCTCTTAAGCTTATACCACCAACAGAGAACATACTGCTCTATCCAGGAAAATATGATTTTGCTTTTACTAGCAGAAGGCTATGGATCTATTAACCTGGTCTTTCAAAGTCTCAAGGATTTTCTGTACTTATTCTGCCTGAGTTGGATCTCATTTGTTTTTACCATTGTTATCAAGTGGCTATTTTCTAACCTGTTTTTAATGAACCTCTCTAAATACCTTTAATAGACATTTGGTTATGATAAAAGAGAACTGGAGGACAGGTGGAATTGTAAATCTCTATCTGGCAACCCATGTCAAGGACGAAGACTGCTAAGGAAAAATAAAAAAATAGCACTAAGCAGACCCAATGCTGAAAAAGAGGATGGTGCTGTCATGTACCATGCTACTACCCAAAAAGACACCTGTTTGAATACTTCCTTCCTTATTTTCTGAGAAAGACTGAACCTGTTGGCTGTGCAGTGGGCATAAGGAAATGATGGGCCGAACACCAAGAGAAAAGGCAGAGGCACTAGAAACATTTCGTATACCAATTTTAATATGTTTTTTATTAGAATTTTCTGTATTAATTAAGTTAGGCCCATTAGTAAGACATTAATGTGAGTAGTAAGATATTTTAAGCCCTATACATATGGTTCATCCATAAGAAACTTTGGAATGTAAGGTTGCCTTGTCCATGTGGATTGCAGCATCCAAGAGCTTTTAGCTTTAATTGTCCCTAAGTGTAAGTCCATCTAGACCCAGAAATGTGTGTCTACTTGACAAAAAATTCTAAATCAGTGTGGTTGTAGTTAACATATGAAATTAAATAGCATGTGACTCATATGGCCATCTCTAGACTTTGATACAACTTTCAGAAGCATTATTTGTTGTATTTTTAGATTAAATTTTCAGATACAATATTTCAAAATGGAGTGTTTCCTAAAAATCAATTAAATAAGGTGTAATTTCTGTTAACATGATTATCCATTTAAATAAAGGGATCGAATTTGTGAGTAATTAAAGTCATATGGCTTAAATTTTCACGTTTTGAACAGCTCTTCCCAAGATGAAATTTTATACAGCTATCAATTTTTCAGCTACATTGCAATGCCAGCTCGGTGATGAGTTAAATTAACAAATTGACAGTTATATTAATAAATTGTCTCCTGAAACAGCAGAGCTGATGTGTCTCAAGCTTTCTAATTACAGATGCTTCCTGTAGTTATCTGTTACTCTGACAAGAGCAATATATGTCCATAGGTCAGTGGTCAAAAATCAAGAAAAGAGAAGAGAAAGAAAAGGATTTAATTTTCCATTTCTCTTATTTCTGGTGGGATAAACTTGATACAACTGAATTAAGATTACTGGTAGAAGATTCATACTAAACAGTAGAGAAAAATACCTTTTGAAATCTCTTACTTCATCAAATACCTTTTCATAATAGCTTTACAACTTGTTTTAATGCTTGTTTTAAAACTTGTTTAAAACTTGTTTTAAGTGTCAATCACATATACTGTCTTCATGGACATTGAGTGCTGCGACCCATTTTAAGATAATAGATGTTTTCTGTTAATTGTAAATAGATCCTAGAATTATGTAGATCAATTTTCTAGTAACCTAGAAGAAATAGTAAAAGTTTTCAGCAGAAGTATAGGTTACCTGTGTGGTCAGGGAGAAACTGAGCATTCTGTTACTTAGCAGAGCTGTGTAGCTTGAGTTGCATAGGTACAAACAAAAGAGCATCACAAAAAAACACTCAAGAAAATTACCTTGGTAATAACAGGGAGCAGGACCTGCAGTATCACACCTATCTTGTAAATTTGTTGTCATTGGGACACTTCACTGGTCACTCTTCTGAGATCCCTTGCACTTTAACACAGTTTCTGATTAGATTTTGGCAGACCTAAAGAGATACTTGACCTACTTTGACCAAGTTGTAAAGAGCCCTACAGAGCAAACTCAGCATTCAGTTTGCAATGAAAGATCATGGGAATTATGACCGAAATATTTATACATTTGTTTTTTATTCTTTTATAGCAATCATATGGTATAATTATTACTGCACTCTGAACAATATCATGGATTATCCATATCAAACTAACAGAAATTCTGTCCTAGTTCATACAAAGTCCATTAGGCATGTACGATATGGCAGGACCATGCTTTCACATTGGATAAATTTATATCTCATTTACTACCCTATTGAACATGCCATTCTTTTAACATGTGGTGTGTACATAACAAATGGATTTACCTACACTGATTTCAGAGCAGTCAAGGTTATATCTTTAACAAGACCTTTTAGTTTTGTTGTTTTAAGTAACAAGTCACGAAATATAGCTCTATAGTACTGGCTAAAAAGTCAGTTTTTGTCTGAAACACTGTTTAGATTAATATAGCACTTTTCTCTGTTAAGATTTAAAAGCTTATTTGTTTGTGTTTACTTCAGTATTGGTACATTGATCAAGCTATTAAACTCACTGCTTTTGCGAGCCTAGAATTTTTGTTTGCATCGAACATGATTTGTGATGGTGCATAAAACTTCCTGGTTTGGAGTGCTCAGATTTATGTGTAAGTACATAGGCTAAATCTTGCACAGCCTACATTGTTCCATCTCTCCATTCCTAAACTGAGTATAAGAGTGTATAGAGAGGTTAATTTTACCTGAGTTAACCTTTCATGAAGCTCAAGCATTGAACAGATCTTCTTCTCTGAATTAAATAAAGAGATATATTCTAGGATCATAACAACTGTTACAGCAACTGTAGTGGTTTCATGAAAACAGTATGCATTTCTTGAAATCTCATTTTTCAGTATTAAAAGCTTTTTAATTTATTAGTGATTAATAGGGAGATTATGTAAACATAAGCTGAAAAACAGAGACTATTATTATTATTGGCAAAAATTTTATATGAAAATAAAACTTTATTTAATATTTCCCAAAAAAATCTGGTGAGTGCACTGAAATAACAAAATACAATACACTTCTCAGGTTTCACGATTTATTTTTGTTGCATTGACAGAATGAATAAAAAAAAGAATATGTGTTCATGTGAGCAACTAAATTTCTAAAACAGGATAAACTTTCACCACTTACATGATAAGGGGGGGGTCCCTATTTCAAGTGTCTTTGACATCTTTGCCTGGATCAGGTGTGACTTCTTGAACTGACTTCCAGGTGATTTTCTATGACTGAGCAGTCTCCTTGTCCCATGTGGCAATTCCAGCATATGCATGAGCATTTGTTACATATTATTTTAAACTATGTTCAAAGAGGCTCCTACATAGAAAATACTGAACTGTAAGAAGGTTCCTAGGTTGTCCTGGTTACCCACCCCAGATGCTAACCAAAAGTGCATTCAAGCTTGCAAACAGCATCATTTAGTTGGCCTTTGCACAGTAGGAACCTGCTGGGGGAAAAATCTCTAGGTCTATCCTACTCCCATAGGTACAGCCTGGACAGGCAGATATACCACAATTTTAAATACAGATTAGTCTAGACTTTCTCCTTTATACAGTAAAAATGGCTTAAATTTCCTAGACCTTGCAACCCCAGGAAATTAAAAGTGACAAATTTTAATAGAAAATAAGAATAAAAGAATTCTATTACATTCAAGTGAAGTACTTATCTTAAGCTAATGAGTTTGTTTTTTTGTTTGTTTGTTTTTTTGTTTTGTTTTGTTTTGTTTTGTTTTGTTTTGTTTTTTCCTAAAAGCAAATCAAGACTATGAAGTATTTTTTTAATATGATTAAAACAAAGCACGGTCCTGGAAAGTTAAGATATCTAATTGATACAGCTTTACAGATTGATCTTGTTGCACCCTTTAGTAGAAAGAGATCCACTCCCCTTGCATCTCTCATGACAGAGTATTAGATAGCCTGAGTATTTGACCACTAACAGAGCCTCCTTCTCTCAGTCCTGACCAAATCCAGAATATTAGGATATTACCTTGGTAATTGAACAAACTTACACTAGACAACAAGAACATTCCTGTTCTCTTTATTTCTTGAGGAAACTGTTCCTGGCTGGACATCCCACTACTTTCTCAACTGCAGTTTGTTTCTTACTTGTAAAATAATAATGATAATAATCATAATCATAATTGTGGGAAGTTGACTGGCGGTAAAAACATAACGGTGTGGAAATTATAGGGGAAAATATGATTACTACTACCTGAATGGAATGCAATCAGCATGTCTAGCCTCCTGAACAGAATACAATCTAAGGGGGACTAAAAGGAGGGTGGAGCAGACTGGAGTTATCTCAGCCATGGTCTGTTGAAACCCTTGCAAAGAAGAAAAGTCAGTGGTACTTTACAGCTGATAAAATCACCAGCAATCCTTGAATCTTATCCTGTCACAGTTTTACTTATAAAGAATACTATGTAAACTGTTAATGTGACTCCTTGGAGGGCACTGGACATTGCTGGCAGCAGGTAAATGTGTGGAGACCAAGGAGAGGGTCTCTATTTTTTGACACATGACCCTGCTATGAACAGCCAGTCAAACCACCCTCCAATCTTGTTCCTGTTCAGTGAAGGGTCCCCAGAACAGGACTCTGAAAGACTGGTCAGGAGGAAGGGTTTTGGCTTTCCTGGGGTGTTGACAGGAAACACCAAGAGTTTGGTTATATCTTCTGTTTTCACATGACATTAGGTGACTGGATAATATGTTTCGGGAATGCAAACTGTTGGGAATGATCACAAACCACAAGTCTAGAAGGAATATACATATGAGAATGTGGTGTCTAATTGTGGGAGTACTCCAACAAGAAACGAAGTATGATATTTAAAGAAATATTTCCAATATTATCAAAACAGCTACATCACAGTGGACACAGAAAGAGATGAGTGCAGCATAATAGTTACATATTAAGCAGGCTTGGATTTTCTTATGCATGCTGTAAGTGTATTTATTTCACATAAATGTTCATATTAGAATCTTATAAATAACTCTGAATTATTAAAATACATGCATAGTCTCCATAGGAACTGTTTCTGTTTTGGGTGTATTATAAATGTCAGTGCGTTCTCCCACAGTCCCAACTGATTTCTATGTACAGTGGCCTTCTGCATTTTTATAGACCCCTACACGCATTGTGGGAGTTTATGTGTTTATCTTAGGTCAACATTGCCAGAAAAAAAAGAGATTTAAAAACTACTCCTTCTAAAAATGCTAACTTAGAAACGGCTAAGACAGTCAGTAAATATATCACAAAGACCTATTCATCTCTTTCTCCCCTTCCCTTGACTAGAAAACCTGAAAACTAAATGCTAACTTAGGTGAAATGATTGTAGATATTAGCATTTCAGAATAAATGTAAGAGGGGAGTAATTAATCTATTTTCTTTATGTCATTTATCTTCCAGTCTTATTTCTAGTGTTTTAGTGTTTTGTTGGGGTTTTTTAATAAGTGAGAAACATCTACACTGCTATAGCTATTTATATATATATATATATAGACATGCTACAAATGAAAGAAGAATGGGGCGTCCTAGAACATGGACAAGCAATCATGCTGGATATTATAACTAAAAATTCTTGTTAATATGTGCAGCATTTTGTATCTAGCATTTTAATACACAGTAATTGTGTCTCTATTTGGACGCCTCATTTGAGAATTGGAGGTGTGACTGCAGCAATACTCCCAGACCACAGTGGGAACAGATTTTCAGCACTGGCCCCTTGTTTGTCCAGCAGTCCCTCGGGTGCAAAGAGAGAAGAAGTGGGGGAGGGAGGATTAATTCTCTGCCATGTGTTTCCACCTGGTTTTGCTTACACATTTTTCAAGGAGGCAAACCTAGCTTCCTAAATATATTAAATGGAAATTAGACTCTTCAAGGAACAAAATTTCCCTTTCTCATCTACACTAAGACCCACAAGTTTGGGGCTCCTATCACTGCCCTTTGTGAAAGCATGAGTCAAATGTGGGGTCAGTCAAAGGTGATGAAAACATGATAATCAAACTGTGACTGCCCAACTGGAAGAAATTCAGAATCAGTTAATTCAATATTCTTGCTGGTAGGAAGCATTTCACTACAGATTGCTGATACCAGCTACAGTGCTGTTTAAGACTGTCATAACAGAGACCTTGGCAGGACTCCAGTCCCATAGAACAATAAATGTAATGCCTGTGTCAGAAAATTACAAAAAATTATAAGAATATTAAACCAACATTATTATTTCCCTTCCTAAATCTGTCAGTAATCATTATAGTTACAAATTAGTCATGTTTCTCTTCTGAACAGCTATGAACATGTGAATCTTCTTTTTAAAAATCTAACTCTGAGCCATTTTATAATTGCACTAAGACACTCCAAGGCATATGTCACCATGCCTCTGAGATGAGCATTATCTCACAGCAACACACACCTTGTCATGTATTATTTATCACACTAAAGTGTCTTGTAATTTTCATTTACAGTTATATCTAGCTTTAAGAAATAGGGACATACTTAATTTTAACTGTTTCAGTGATAAAATACTTTTCAAGCTTTATCTGCAGATATGAAACTCTGGATACTGACAACAAAGAGTGCCATTTTCACTAGCGTTCTGCAAAAGGCATTAAAAAGGAAAAATAATAATAACAAATCTTTTTTTTTTCACCTGGGAATGACAACAAACATTCCCTTTCTCTAGGTGATTAACTAGGATTTCCACTGGCTTCACACACTGTGCTGTCCCTTGGGTCTCACTTTCATCTTTTCCTTATGACTTGACAGATGTAGAACATGATGGGTAACTGTTGCCTAGATGTAGGCCAGGATTCACTTGGATAAAAGCAGGTGGGTGAGGGTATCTAAGGGGCCAAATCTGCCCTGTATTTGAGACCAGCCTTTTCTCCTTAAGTAATTGAAAAAGACACTCCGAAGCTCTCCTGCCTATAAATTAGGCAATGCTGGAAAATACACCTCACCATTCAAGGTCAGTTATTTCTACCAGTCATTTGTACTTCTAGGCTGTTAGAAAGATTTGTAGCCTGGTGTTGGCTGGGTTTTCTCTCCCAAAGAGGAGCAAGGTATTATTTGAGAGTGTGCAGGGCCTGGGGAGTGTTTGCAAAGAGCTGTTTTCCCACCTCACTGGGAACCAGAAAAAGCATGATGGCATAGGTAAAGACTGTAACATGTCAGTGGATATGAGTGAATGGTCTCAATATGTTTCAGTTTTACTGTTCTTTCTGATTTTCTCTCATTTACTCAGTCACAAGCAAATAGTAGGAGTCATATATATGAAAATTTTAACCGATGTTTAGGATTTTTGAAACATTGATTACACTTCAAAAAGCTACGTAAAATATTTTGACCAATGTTAATAGCAAAGTTCATTGGATCTCCTCTTATGCTATAGAGGGCTCTCAAAGTTTCCGAGTTTACACCAAATGAACAAATAAATAAAAGCAACAATTCCATCCTCCCCTCACTACCCTCCCTCCCCTCCTACACTATTTTTAGCTTTTTTACCTGCTGTATAATCTTAATTTTTTTAACTTCCTTACCTGCTGTATATTCTTATTTGGGGAAATGGAAGTTTTACTGCATTAATTTTATTCTGCATATCATCAAGTTAAAAAGAAATCTGAGATTATATTTTTGTTTGAATTTCTCCCTGTGTTCTTTGGCTAAATTGTGTGAACAGTGCTAAAACAAACCCACAAGAGAGTTTTATTTCTCTTACTTCTGTTTCATGTAAACGTGCTTCCCATGGCTAATAAGGGATGGCAACAAATTTTGGGATATCTCGGATATAACAGCTTTGCATCTTCTTCTTTTTAACTAACAATTCAGTGTAACAGACATACTGACTAGACATTTCCCATATACTGTGAAAGTCATGTGAGAAAAAAAAATTATTTAAGGGAAAGAAGATGAACCAAAAAGAGTTCACTTTGATTAGGGATTTTAGGTGACCACAAAGGTGAATGAAAAAACTTGACAGGGAGGTTCAGTGTTTTAATCGAGGAATGAAAGAAAATGTTCCTCAAACATTACTTCAACTGAAATCAAACAGAAGATCATTTGGACTGTAGCTTAGGTATGAACTGAATTAAGACCACAGTTCTTTAGTGTTAGGTGGGATATTGTTTGGTTTAACACTTTTAGAAAGCCTTAATTTCACTGCCATAAAATAATCTGTATATTCAAAGATAACAGTTATGTCATCGAAGTAAAAGTGAGCCTTTTAAGCTTAGCTTTTGTTGCTTATAAAACACTAAAATAAATCAAAAAAAAAAAAAAAAAAAGGGAGGGGGGACGGGGACGACGACTGTACTCACCTTGGTATAAAAGTTTCCACATGACAAAGTAACTTAATAACTTTAGCTGCTTAATTATGTCACCACGGTATGGAAAAGCCTTCTATACAGATAAATTATAGAGCATTACTTGAGTTTCCAGTGCAGAACAGTTTCCATCTTGCATGCAATTAAACAGATTTGTTCTCGGCCATGCAAATAAAGCATGAAACCATATTCCTCTTTCCAGCAACAGATGTTGTTGGAAAGAATTACATTAAGTAAGAAAAGCATTCTTGGACCAACTATTGGTCTGTGATATCTCACTATTAGCCATTTGACTGCTAAACAAATAGGGTTTAAAGTGTGCCCTCAGAGATACAGACAAAGTCTATTTCATAGCAAGAAATATCTCAGTTATCTAAATATTATAAAAGGGCTAGAAAATGAACTGATTTAAGTAGTTCATGTTTGAAAACTTCCTCATTGATACTCTTATAATGGTGACAGAACAGTCATGATGTTTTGCATCAGAATAGAGAACTTTAGATTAATTGTTGATCCAGGAAATTTAACCTATGCATATCATGCAAAGTATCATTTCCATTTTCCTAAGTGCTAAAAAATTTAAGTATATGTGGCACTTATGGCAACATAATGATATGCTTGGTACCTGTAAAATCGCCATCATATTTTACCAGATCTAAGAAAGCTGCATTAAAGGATCAAACATTAGTGACACATGCTACCATTTGCACTCTTAAAATGTCGTCTCTCTTGAAGATTTAAATTCACACAATCCACATAATTTTGATTTTAAGTGGCTCAGCTATGTGCTATTAAATATATAGATCGTGTTGGGCTTTTTCTCTTGCCCAGTTAAACATGAATTTTATATTTCTGAAGGTTACATGTAAGCAACAAGGAGGCTGATATTTTCTCATTAAAACATGGTGATGAAGGTACCAACACACAAGTTTTCCCCTGCAGTTCACTCACCTTGGTGTTGTCATTTGAACCACTTTTGACAAAAAATAATCAAAGGATGCAGATTTTTCTGAAGAATGGTTTTCCTGAAAGCATTGGGAAAATTTGTTTGTTTCAAGCAGGACAGGTTTGTATGTCATCGAGGAGCCATAGAGGAAACTTGCTATTTATGAAGTTTTGCATATTTATTACGATATTTTAGAAAGCCAGACTTCGTTTCCAACACTCTGTCATGGTCTCCCTTCTGGATTAGCTACAGCTCATTATGAAAAATGTGTGACATCTAAGGAGTCAGGTGAAAGGAGAGAATGCTCATTAAGCTTCTGAACTAGAAGTCCTTAAGGAGAGACAAAACCAATTTAAGGTTTGTTGGGTTCACATACCACATTTCATTTCAGTTCATTAACGAAGAATGCTTCAGTATGTTATGAATCAATACAAAAATTAGAATGTCACTTCTATTTATTTAGTCTTTCAATGTTATAGAGAATGATTTTTCCATTTAAAAAAATGTGAACAGTTTGGGTGAAGAAAAAAGAGCACAAATGCCCAAATTGCCCAGGAAGAGATAGAATGAAATTAATTTCTGTGATTTGGTACAGGAAATTCCCTGAAATATATCTAGGATCCAAAAGTATGACCTTGCTTTTTTGAGTTACTTTTCCATTTATGGACTTAATTTATCTGATGAAAGATCTGAATTATATTTTTATAAATTTTGTGTGTGAGACAAACTTCTACTTTGCCAGAAGTTTTCTAGCATTTTTTCCTAGCATTTTCTAGAATGCTACTTTCTACAGACAGCATCTCGAGTGATACGTGTAAACCAACCAGACAAAAAACCCTACACCCCAAACAAATCCTCTCCTTTAATTAACCTTCTTGATTTTATAAAAAGACCCTGTGTACAGCAAACATTTAAATATTTTTTATGTGTCTATCCTGTATCTGATGGAAGAGACAAAATCTACTTTACTGAGACAGATATATGAAGATTTTGAAGAATTTGAGAATGGCCTCAGGAAGAATACAACTTCTTAGTTTTAATATAAAACAAGAAGTTTATATTGTTATTGCTAAATATACCCTGTAAAAGTGCTAATGTTAACCTTGTATTATCCAAATAAGGCAGCTATGTAATTAAGGAGGCAGTGTAAGACCCATTTTAATGTTGCTTTAAGGACAAATGTAATAAAAATGTTATAAAATGTGTTGAAACTTAAAAAAAAGTAAATATGCATGCCTGACTTATTGAGTTATAATTCTGATGAAAACAGGATTTCTTGATCTTAATGAAAGCTTTACAACTGAGAGAAGAATTCAAAGATGATTAAAAATAATAACAAGATGAACACTATTGAGCTGATATTTTCTATGTATGCTGCAGATTTTTATGGAAGTTTGGATGCTGGTTATTAATGGAGAAACAATAGTGCCTTGTATAAATGAACCAATAAACTGTGTCTTATAATCTTCATTTAGTCATTCAAAAAACTGTATGCTATGTACAAGGTTAAATAAATTATCTCCCCTTCCATTACATACATTTAAGTTATTAAAATATAATATCATCAGATAAAGATTTGCAGGAAAGGGTGTCTTCCTATAACACTTTCTAGAGGGTTTTCAAACATCCTTCACTCTATCTAGTAGACAGATTATTGCATTTCCCTACAGATGGAAAACAAAATTGCAATTTGAGAGAAAGTATGCAGACTGAAACTACTCATTATTGACAAATGTGAAGATCTGGGTCTCCTCCTAGGATTACACATGAGGAGAAGATGACATTTGTGACCTTTTTACATTTTGATGTAATGAAAGTTTGAGTTCATAACAGCGTGACTGGAGCCACTTGACAATTGTAATGCACTTTGTGAGTGAAAGGTAGTTAAGAAATATATCTGGAGAGAAAGAATTTAGTTGGCCTTTTGTTCAGTCTGAAATCACCAAAGTTTCTACCAAGCTTTTATCTCTGAAGAGGAGGGCATTCAGTCATATACTTTCTCAAAAGTAAAGTTTTTCCTCAGGGATGGTTTTTCTGATGTTGTAGTTTGAGGTCTTGATAGCAGAATCTTTTGAAGAACCCTGTGGCATATTTTGAGGAGATAATGAGGAAAAGTGTTGTCCTTTTTAAGCTTGAGAGCTATGGCAGAAAAACAGTCAAATTTGTTTCGGCTGTGTTACCTTCTATTGATTTACAGATAATATAATTGTCAAAGAAAGATCTTTAATGTTATCCTTTCCACATCTCCCTCATGTTTTCAGCCAAACAATCAGAACTTAATCCTTTAAGAAAATATGCCCTCTGGTCATGGTATTCCAGAGATCAGCTTATTAAAGGCTCCTTTTGAACATAACCCTAGAGATCAACAGGTAAGGAAGTTCCTCAGACCTGACAATCTTACTAATTTGATTTTGTATAATCATGTACCTTGCCTACCAGCAGTACACAACCCTTCTGTATCACAGTTAAACCCACATGATACAGGCTTAAAAATATTTTGAAGCCAATACTTAAAGAAAAAAAAAAATCCTTCATGGCAGAGTAAAATAAAATTTGTATTTAAAATAACTTCTCTACAATAATAAGGGTCTGAACTTGAAAAAGAAATGATCTTATTGCTATAGGAAACTATTTACGTGACTATAAATTTTAGACAATACTTCATTCTAAAGAGGAATTTAATAGAACAGTGAATAAACTAAGACATGTGACCGGATTAGCATGGGAAATAGTATGTTCTTGCATAACAGGTAAATTGTAGGGGAAACTAAGAACATGCTACCCAGTTGTGTAGAAAGGGCTTGAAGGGGGTATGGAAAAATGCCTCCCAATTATCTTGGGAGGCTAAAGTAAGGCTGCCTTAAAAAAACGCCTTCAGTGTCTAAGAGATGTTATTTCTTGTGGCAGTTTTCCTTGGTCAGTTGCCAGATGTCCATACAGTTGCTCTCACTCCTTCTCAACAGGATAGGCAGAGGAAAATAAAATGTAAAAAAACCCCTCATGGGTCAAGAAAAAACCAGTTTAGTGAGAAAAACATAGCTTGCCTTAGCATTTCTGCCTACAAGGAAGGCAGAAAGAGAAATTAATTCACTATTTCCCATTGTTCAGCAGATTCCCTGCCACTTTCTGGAATTTAGGAAGCTGTGTGTGTAGCCTGTTAGGCAACTAAGCCCCACAAAGTTCACATCACACCATGGAATCGGGAAAAGGATTGAAAGTATAAAAGTGAGTAAACTTGTGGGTTGAGAAAAACACAATCTAATAGGGAAAGAAAACCTGCACTTGCAGTCAGATCAAAACAAGGGATCCATTCTTTACCTGCATTTGGCAGACAGATGTTTAGCCATTTCCAGGAAAGCAGGGCTTCATCACATGTAACAGCTACTTGGGAAGACACACACCATTACTCTGAATATTCTGTGGATAACATGAGACTGTGAAACTGAAAGAGAAACAGACACTGAATTCGTTTCTAAACATTTGTTACTTTGTTGGAAAGCAGAGCAAAAACACCTGCATCACTTGCAAGTGTGCCTGAACCAGTGAATTCCACTGTCACAGAAGAAATGTTTTGTTCAGATCTACAGGGTGAATCCCATCCCTTATTTTTTTGCCACATTCATAATGCAAAAGATCCATTTCCTCAGAAACAGAGTATCACAGAGTCATTGAGATCAAAAAGAACATCTGGACATCATCTTGTCCAACCCTGCTCTTCAAGCAGGGACACCTAGAGCCAGTTATGCAGGACGATGTCCAAGGCGCTTTTGAATATCTCCAGGACTTCACAACCTCTCTGGCAAACCTATGGCACTGCTTGGTCATGCTCATAGCAAAAAATTGTCTCCTCATATTCAGAGGAAATCTCCTGTGTTTCAGTTTGTGCCCATTGCCTTGGGCCCTGTCACTAGTCACCACTGCAAAGAACCTGGCTGTGTCCTCTCTGCACCCTCACTTCAGGTATTTTATATGTGTATATGAAATGAATATATTGATATATGCACTTGTGGGAAATAGTAAAGGTATGAAGACTTTTAGAAGCTGTGAAAGCAGGCCTCAGAAAGAGCAGAGAACTTAGGGCTAGCTGCAGCTGCAAAGCCTGAAAGTAGAGAAGATACAATACTACAGCAAGCAAGGACATAAAACAATAGTTTGAGGCTTTAGGCTTGGCTAAGATAGACCTTAAGACTGCAGAAAAAATATGCTCAGCAAAATAGTAGAAGGTTTTAGGCTTAATAATGGAGTATTGTGAATTGTTAACAGCATACAAGCAAGCATTGTTGAAGCAGGTGTACGTGAGCTTTTAGTGATTGGCTAGAACAATTGTTTGTATGCTTTAGCAATATGCTATTGGGTAGAAAACCTTTTAAATGCCCGGTAACAGAGATCTTTGGTTGCCCATGGTAGACGAGAGCATGTACCATCTCCTGTATCTCACCCTGTAGCCAAGACTGGTGCCTGAATAAAGCTCCTGATGCATCATTTGGCAGTCCTGTCCCGTTTGTGAAAAATGCCAACATGCACCCTCCTGAGCCTTCTCTTCTCCAGACTGAACAGTCCCAGCTCTCTCAGGCTTTTGTCTTACCAGAGATGGTCCTGTCTCCTCATCATCTTCCTGGCCCTTCACAGCAGTCTCTGCAGTAGGTCTGTGTCCCTCTTGTACTAGAGCCCAGAATGGGACTCAGCACTGTGGGTGTGGCTTCACCAGAGTTGAGTAGAAAGGAGGGATCATAACCTGCTGGCAATATTTGCTCCAAAGCAGACCAGGATACCAAGGAAGGGTACAGTGCTGGCTCGTGTTCAAAATGTTTGGTGTTCGAAAAGACACCCATGTCCTTTTCTGCAACACTGCTTTTGAGATGGGGGATCTGCAGTATATGCTGGTGTGTGGAATTGTTCCTTCCTAGGTGCAGCACTTAGCACTTTCTGTTGAATTTCACAAGGTTTCTTGTCAGCCCATTTGTCCAGCTTGTGGAGGTCCCTCTGGATGGCAGAGCTACACTGTGTTGTGTCAACCACTCCTCCAAATTTTGTGTCCCCAATAGACTTGTTGAGAGTGCATACTCTGTCCCATCATCCAGACCATTATTGAAGACCTTGAACAGGGTTAGTCACTGTATTGACCCCAGGGGTACATCACTAATTATTGACCTCCCTCTAGACTTGTGCCACTGAACACCACCCACTGGGACCAACCATTCAGACAATTTTCAACTCACTTTGATACTTGTTCATCCAGTCTGTACTTTATCAGCTTGTCTGTCAAGATCTTGGGGGGGGAAATGTCAAAGGCCTTAGGAAAGGGAAGGCAGACAATGTCCAGTGCTCTCTCCATATCTATCAAGCCAGTCATTTCATCATGGAACAGTATCAGCAGGCTGGTCAAGCATGACTTCCCCCTGGTGGATCCATGCTTACTTCTTCTGACCATTTTTTGGTATTTCATTTTATTGAAATTTTTTTCTGGAATTTGTTGTTCATCACCATCTCAGCATTGAAATAAATCCCTTAGGCTCCTTCTCATCCTTTTTGAAGACAGAGTGGCATTTTCTTTCCTCCCATTTTCAGGCACTTCTCCTAGTAAACATGGTTGTTCAAAGATTGCAAAGAATTTCCTTACACTGACATTTTCCGGCTCATGGGTGCATCCTGTCAGGGTCCACAGACTTACATACTTTCAATTTGTTTAAGTATTCCCTGATCTGATTGTCTTTTCCAAGCGTGCTCCAGGCTTCCATGGGAATCTACTGAGCAGATTATTGAAGAGACCAAACTCTGACTCTCTGAAGCCCAGTGCTTTGATCTTGCTTTTTACCCTGCTCCTTCCTCTCAGGATCCTGAACTTCATGATCTAATGGCCGCTGTCTTCAACCTTCACACTTCCAGCAGGCCCTTCCTTGTTTTCCTTCCTTGTGAGCATGAGAACCTCCGGAGCACTTCTTTTTTTTTGGCCCGTCTATCACTTGGATCAAGAAGTTGTCTCTGTGTTCCAAAAACCCCCTGGATGGCTTAAATCATGCTGTGCTGTCCCTCCAGCAGATGTGGTGGTTGAAGTTCCCTACAGGTACAAGGTCCTGATAACGTGAAGCTGCTTTTAGCTGCCTCTAGAAGGCCTCAACCTCTTGTTCTTCTTGAGCAGGTGGCCAATGGTGCTGCAGTGTTACTCATACCTGTCCTCTCTGTAATCCTTACCCATAAGCTCTCAGTTGGTTTATGAGCTACCCCAAGGCAGAGCACTGTGCATTCTAGCTGAGAAAATGGAAATTTCACCTCCTTGGTTTTTCTTTTTTTTTTTTTTTTTTTTTTTTTTTTTTTTTTTTTTTTTTTTTTTTTTTTTTTTTTTTTTTTGCCTGTTTGTGGGAGGGTTTTGGCAAATAAGCTTTATTTGTTTGATTAACCTAATATGAAGATATTCTTACAGTAGGAAGGACCTTGAGGCTACATACAGACACAAATTATGAACACTAAAAATGAAAGCAAAGGATACTAATTTTAGATGTGCTTGCCATTTGCTTTAAAATGAGCTATGGGTAGTTGGAAGTTTAGATTTCCTAGATCTATTTTCATGCTGTAATCTCAAAGGTCTTTTATTTCTGTGCAACTAATCTTCATGTTATTTTTTTTTCTGACAAATGGTAAATACCACACTATATATTTCTCCTTTGTAGGAAAAATGGTACATATTTTTAGTGTAGACATAATTCTCCACATTTACTACAGTAGCAAACTCTCAATGCATTTTAATAGAGAAAATAAAGGATTTTGAAAAACTGAGCACAATTTCACCACACAAGAATCAGTTTCACTTCCTAATGAAATAAGAACAGTTTAACCAGTTTAGAAAGTTTCCTCATCCTTTTTTGAAAAAAGAAAAATAATTCTATTATTTACTTTCAATGAAATTAATGAATCAATAGTTGCAATGCTGAGAAAGATCTAATTATTTCTCCAACGTCATTTGTTTCTAATTTAAATAGGGTTCAAACCATCTATGAAGCTATTTTGAGTATTTTTTACTGCCATTATGAAACATACATAACTCATCTCAAAATTATGACACGCTATGGCTCAACTAAATGTGTAACTATTCAACTTTTTTCTTTATTTGCAGTCAATAAATGCATATTGATATATCAAAAACAATGCTGCAACATCAGTACAAATCCTCAAAAAAGGATATTAAATCAAGCTCAGTAGTCCTTAATCAATTTAAAATGATATTGCTAAATTTATATACAAAGGGATTTGTTTCAGGAATTAATGCAGCAACATCATTTTGCATGATAAACATATGATTAATTTTAATATTAAGCATGGATTTTCCAAACGCAAAAACTGAAGATTTCATAGATAACAAGTGTATTACAGAAACCTGAAATCTTAGATAGTGGAGTTATTTGATATATGATTGTATAATCTGATTTTTTTAAGGTGGGATATGTCCTTTAAGGTTTGGTTTGGTTGTTTTTTTTTGCTTTGGTTGGTTGAGGTTTTTTTGTATTTGTGCAAGACAGGAAAATTACTTCAGTGAGTTTATGAAGTTTTCTTGTTTTACATAGCATACACAAGAGTTTGCAAAGACAGAAAAATTAAAAAATCCATAAAAATACATTGGTTTTTAATAGACCAAAGCTTTCCATATAATACTGTACCACTTTAGCTATGAGGATAGAACATAAAAGACCTCTTCATCTTGCCTGCCTCAGAAACAACAGTTCTAACAGCAGAGTTATGCAATAAAGCAGAGAATGCAATAAAAACTCATTGTGGGAACCTTATGCAATTCTAGAAGTGCCAGTGGAAAGTGCAATTCAAAGGCAACACAGCTCAAAATCTTTGAATGACCATACTTAAGATCTGAGGGCTCAGCTCCTCATCAGTGAGTTTATCCAACTAAATTAATCATCATATTTTCACTCACTTCAAGTGTTAAAATATGGAAGATTGATGTAAAAACTATTTGGGGTGTACAAAGTTGTCAATTTGACGCTATTTTTAGTCTAAGAAATAAAATTAAAAAAATTTTGGACATTCACCCCTGCCATACACATGTGACTACATTAAATTATTGCTGAGTGATAGTGCTCACAATTTAAGCTTTTCTATAATTAGAACACCAGCCCTGATAAAATAGATTTAAATTTGGATCACTACACAGGTGAATTCAATTTTTCTGATTCTAACTTCACAATGAACATTGTAATGCAGAAATTAATATCAAAAAATTTAATCTGTTTTTCTTCAGATGATCTTTTTTGTATTGCATTCAGCAAAAATACAAATACCCTGCTTGAATTTTTTGCTTTAGTATTTTCTATTAGTTACTTAATATGGAGTAGGTTTTTGAGACACCAACTATTATTTTTATATAAAATACACTAAAGATTTTCATGACTAATATATCTTTTCTTTTGTTCTGGTATTTATGTGATTATATATAATGAGAAGACATATTGTGTGATAAGTTGGTTTAGCAATGCTGCTTTTCAAAAATGGACAATTTCTTGCATTTCACTGATTTTGTACTTTTTGAAATAAGAAGTTCAAGTATAACAAAATGTGTGGTAACTAAACATGAGAGGATCTCTGTTACTTAAGATATCAATAATTATAAAGAATTTAATTGCAAATTAGAACTCTAATATGTTTAAATGATCTTCACAATAAAATATAAAAATAAATTAAGAGGATTCAGAATAGAACCTATAATTTTATCAACATTTTTTCCTTATTTTGCAAGTAACTGAAAATCATTGGTAGAGCAACGTGACTGAATGATTTTGATTTGCTAAACTGGTGTTTTTATGATAGCACGGGTGTCAGATATTATTTGATTTCTATGATTATCTTTAGAATGATAGTTATAGATACAATAAACAGCTTTTTTTGCACATTTCTGCTCCATGTAATTGTCATAAAATCATTAATTTCCAAAGTTTTTCAACAAATTCAGTGTAAAATATGATTTTGTGTTTGTACCCTGTGGTCAAGTTCATAGCTCCTCTTCTCACAGTTTTTTTTTTTCCGAGACACTTGTGATGATTTCAAAATTGATGAAATCTTACTGTGGAAGTAGAGGAAATAGAGTTTGAAGTCAAAAATCATCTTCTGGAACTGTGTAAAAGAGCAATCCTCTGCTACATGTGGACTATTATGGAGAAAATAATAAACTTTTTTTTTTTTGTGAGTGTTTACCATGACATTCATAAACAGTGGTCAGTCATTTTAGCAGGTCTTTATTGTAGGCCCTAAATTGAAAGTAGGAGTAAGAGAATAGGAAAATATCTGCTAAAATGACCCTTGAAGAGGGCAAGCACTATTTTTGCCAGGTGTGTTTGGTAAATCCCATGCCAGAGCATTTAATTTCTCTTCATCACTAGAGTCTTCAAACTGCTTTGTCACTTTCATTTTCACACTTTTTAATTGCTTTTGTTCTGAAATTCGTCCTTTCCACCTTCTCTAGTCCCTTTGTGTGTGGAGGGAACACTTTGTCCCTTTAGGTCCATGTAAAACTTGACTTAGAACCTGAGAGTTTTAAAAGGGAAAATCATAAAAGAGAAGCTTGGGCAACAACCTCTGGGAGAGATCCTGTTTAAATAGCCTGTAAAGACTTTTTATATGTCATAAGATAGAAAAGGATGTGCACTACTCTAAAAAATATGGTTAGTAGGTAGAAAAAATGATTTTTTCTTAATATATAAAGGTAGTTCAGAGTGAAAGCAAAGACAAAGAGCCAGGTTATTGAGCCAAATGATATGCATGAGCAGGCAAAGAAACAATAAAATATTATCAGATAGGTACTAGAAATTAAAGAAGCCAGTATTACTTTATAAGGCTGAAACCGCCAATGTTTCCATTCTTTTTATCACCATGTCCTTCATTTTAGAAATTATTCTTTCAATTATTTTAATAATTATCTCTTTCACTTGTTTATACTGTTTCCGACCTTCTCAATTGTTTCCACTATAGTTCAGACATAAAAGAAGGTACAGCTACTAATGTCTAATTGTGTTTGACATGTAACCCACATCTTACAATAATTCCTCATTGCTTTTCTTACCCATCATCACCTTACTAATTCCATATATATATATGTGAGTATAGAAATCTTTCTGTATGCTGTACATCCAGAAGTCAAATTGATACAGTTGATAGGAACTGCAGTTTGTTTCAAATACTTTTTATCTCAAACTTCTGCACGGTACCCCAAATAGATTGTTGAAATGGTGTTTAGTGTTCAGGTCTGGAAATACTGATGTATATTTTTATGAGGTGTGGTAGCACTAACATGAGTAGAATCAGTGCATACTGATGAGTAGAGTTAAAGAGACTGACTTTTTTTCCCTAACATTTTCCATCCAAACAATTTCTCTTGAAGAGATTACTCAGTCTGCTAGAGAGAGGAATTATCAGAGATCATGTGCTGCTGTCCTCCACAGAATTTGTGTAATGTACAAACGAAAAAATAAGGTACGGAAGGAAATGAGATTTATACTTTACAGTTTGGGATTACCAAGCATATAGGTTCAACTCTTTACAATAAAATTTTTATATGGAGCAGTACCTATATTATAGGCTAAATAAAAATGCTAAAGCAAAATCAACTGCTGCTCTAGAACTGTCTTCATAAGCATCCTATGAGGATGTTATCTATGTAGTAAAATGGAAAGTTAGCTGGCAATTTTGCTTTTGTATTCCCAACTATTTACACAAAGGCTGTTTGGTTTGCTTTTTAGAAAAGCATTCCCTGCAGAGTATCAGTGAAAACATATGTTCAATAAAAGATGTTTTTAAAAGAAATCTGTACTTTTTCACTTACAAGTTGTTACTAAGGAAAAAAAAAAAGCCCTTCAAAGTTACTCCATGAACAAATATGAATTTGCAATGCCTTCTTTTGAGGAAAGCCTGCAATGATCATTATCATCTTTATAAATAAACATGTTTATTTAAATTTACTGTAACCAGTCAAGAAGAATATCAAAATGTAATGTTACATTCACTACCAGATTTACCAAACTGGCAATCGTTATTTTAAGGACAGCCTTGGATCATCACTGTTTCATAATCAACTCTACATAAATTGGTGGGTTTCAGGCTCGCAGACATCCTCTGAGATATATTCTACTTGCTGGAATCCCCAGGCATGTGGACAAGCAGAGGTTGGCATTTCTCTTTTTGTCCATATGAATGGATGCATAGGTCTAGTTGTCATTACATTAAGAACTAAATGAAACAAGTGACAATAAATCTAATTAAGTACCAACATGGAATATGAATCAGGATTAAATTTGAAATTTTGATCCTGGAAAGCCATTTTCTATCACCGAACCCTCTAGTATAGGACTCTATCTCCACTTCCAATGACACTTTTATGACAAGTAATCCCACTTGAACTTTTGGCAACCTAGTGACTTTTATATTTGTGGCTTATTCTCACAGGCAATTCTCATTAAATATAACTAACCTTAAAAATCTTTCCCCTCTTTCCATGACTTTTAATTTAGAAGTTTCACAGTCAATTTGTGTTGCAATGACTTATTGTTCAGATGCTGAAGTTCAGTAATTTAATTAATTTACATAATTTAATCTTGAGTTATACTGAGATCATCATATCTGTCATCATTCTTTAATTTTTTTCAATGTATAAAATGCATAACAAAGGCTTTACATAGCATACTGCTGCATAGTAAGACAATCAAATGAGATAATGTACAGGATAAAGGGTAAAAAACCCTAAAGAAACTCTGTGAATTAGCAAAAATATTTCCACTAAACATTTTTTTTTTAAAATTTTTTTCTTTCTGCCTTGCAGTATCACTGAGGAACATTAAAGGTGATAAGGAGAGAAAAAAAAAATTGTTTCCTGATAATTATATATAGGTAGCCAGAGATTTGTGCTTTGTAAAGAACTTTTACTGTCAAGTGTCTTTTGGCTCAGTGACTGAAGGTAAAACATACATGTATTATATGCTTTGGGTGCCCTTCTGTAACTTTTCTACTCTTTCAGAAAAGACACAGGTGTGTACAGAAGGCTGAGACCCCCAAATCCAGTCAACAGCCTTTCTTTTAAGGAGCAGCAGAGCTTGCCTTTATTTTCAGCTCTAATCTGGATGAGGCACTATTTTTATCATTCACTTCCTTGGGAAATATTAAGTTAATGACAATTCTTTGGGCCTGTTTTATTTCTCACAAAGCTGGTAATTGAGACCAACTGAGTTTGAAGCTCATGGATTTCCAGAGGGAGTGGAGGAAGAGGAGTCCTTGTGGGTCTCGTTTTCAGAAGTAATACTTGCATTTACATATCTGATTGAATGTGAAAAAACTTCTGTTATGATACTGTTGCAGCTGACAACGATCTAGAAATCTTTTTTTCTTTCAGGCTCTCTTTCTTTTTAAGCTGACACAATATAACTACATAAGTCTAGTTACAACATGTAACTGGGAATGAAAGTTGAGCTGAATACAGATAAGAAGATTTAACATATTTTGCATCCAAAACCTGTAAAATCTAGCTGTTATTGCAAAGATAATGAATAACTTAGAATGAGAGATGGAAATGTCTCAGCTTAATCATAGACAGGATATTTGAAAAACCAATGTCCTACAATCACAAAGATATCTCATGCACTTTTGAGAGTGGACACTGTGATAGACAGGAACTTGAAAGCTGCTTAATTCTTGCCATGAATTAAAAATTGGTTTAAACCTATCTTTGCACATAAGTGATAATTACTGGATTATTTCGAATGTGTTCGCTTTGCTTCTAGCAGTGACAGGTTTATTAGAGAGCAGTTACTGAGCTTGAACCAGTTATCTTGCTTCATTCACAGTGGATACAGGACATACATTTCTTTCTGTTGTATCAATGCCTTCTAAAGGTGCTGACAAAGACATTATTTTACTGAGTACAGAAATCACAAAGAATGAAAGCTAATAAAAAATTGCAAAAAGTTAATAGAACAGCCAGTCACTGCTTATATTCTACTCCAAGTAACATGAAAAAGCTTTCAGCACTTCAGAATTGCATGATTTAAAAAGAATGCATGAATATATAAACATCATCCTTAGTCTTCTTTTGTTAATCGTGTTTCCCTTAAATACCAAAGGTATATTAAATGAGTTCTGTCTACACAGAATGAGCCTTGTTCTCGTTTACTGTTCTGTGTTCGTATTTCTCACACAATGAAAATGAGTATCTTTGAGAAAATGCAGATTACCCCATGTTTTCCCTCATGATTCATGGATTAGGTTACGGGCTTGCCTTTCATTTGATTTGCATGTTGTATACTCATTTACAGCAGTATGCAATAAGAGTCAAGTAAATTTGTCTGTTAACAATGTACACTCAAATCAGAGAAACAGGATTTCAACAGAGTACTGAGTCTGAGAAATGTAATGAACATTTAATTTACCTGGCA
Source organism: Sinosuthora webbiana (assembly GCA_013397395.1). Taxonomy (NCBI): domain Eukaryota; kingdom Metazoa; phylum Chordata; class Aves; order Passeriformes; family Sylviidae; genus Sinosuthora; species Sinosuthora webbiana. The sequence goes on from VXBN01006745.1 coordinate 80,558, forward strand.
ATAACCACAAATGAAAACAAAATATTAGCTGATGCTAGATAGACATTAAATAAATAGGAAAAATTAATTCCTGAAGCAAGTTATGAAAAAATACAATTACTAATACTTTATATTCTGTGTATTTATATGATTTCTGTAAGACTTTATCAGATACTGCTCCCTGACAAACTTGACAGTAATTTTGTCACTGGATCTGAAGATTCATCACAAGAAGAACCAGTTTCCAAGCTGACAGACTATCTCACAGGTCCTTGTAGGCTCTTTTCAAATTTATCCACACTGGCCAGTAGTTCCTTCCATGGCTTGAAAAACTGTTCTTTGTGAGAGCTGCTCAAGAGAGGACAACAAAGTCTAGAAATGAATGAAAACTGTGTAATTACATCTATATGTAAGCAAGGCCATGAAGAGAAGGGAAGGGAAATTATGTCATACAACGAGTCTTTTGGGGGTAGGTTTTTGACTTTTATTGTTTAAAGCTTTCTGGAAATTTGCCAGAGTGGCTCATAAATTAACAAGAAAAAGACATAGTTAAAGATAGATACTGTCCAGTTTTGTAAGATATATAATCTTGGCTCAGTCTCTAGAAATTTACTTTGTTCTGAATACTAGGGACTGCCTTTGGGCAACATATATCTCTATGAAACTGGATGGGTGTGAAAGGACTTCTGAGGACTCTGGTAACCATTATACAGCATAATTTCTACAATATCTTTTTAATGTGTTTAGTTTGATAGTCTGCATTTGGTTCTTGTAGAGAAATTCTTTCCTCCACACACATATTCTCCCCATTTAAATTGTCTTCAAATCAATGTGTCTCCTTGAAGGCAGTTTGCTTTAGGCATTATTTACCTCAGAGCAGGAGATGGAGATGAATCAATAGCGCTTTCTCATCGGTCTCCATCTTTTCAGAAAAGCACATTGGATTGCTGTTGGAAAATGACAAAAGAAAGGGTGAACGCATTATTCCCTTAGAAGTTCACCTTGTTGTTCTTCTCCCAATGCTAATGATGTAAGTGATTGTAACACATCAGGCAAAAGTAAATTTTCAATTTTGAAATTTACAAGGCGTTTAGCACTGTACAATGCCTAAAAGAATAGTCTCCATTACTAGTATTCTTAAGTACTTTTATTATACCTGTAATTTATTATTCAATTAAATTATTAGTTTACGTGGAAAAATTCTATTCTTCATTTTAAAAATTTTAAAGATTTAGTTGGGATGACTATTTAGAAGTAGTAAAGCAAAGCTCTGAGTCTTTTTTTCCTTTCTTCTTTGAAACAAACTTAAGGCCCACACTTTATTTCCTGATTTGTGTGTCAGAAGTGCAGCATTCACGAACAAGCACGAGTATAGACAAAGGTACCAGAGATAAATTTAAAGATTATCCAGTTGATAATAATGGATTAATTCTCAAAATTGACACAGTACAACAAGAATCTTCAAATTACTCATAACAACAGCAGTTCTCTTTCATCAGCAACAATATAAAGCATGAATTACCTCTGTGTATGAATGAGAATGACTCAGGAGTTATTTTAGAAACCTCAATACAAATTTTACTCCTGTGATGAGGGGGAAAAACATTACCAATCTTTGTTAACTTTCTTTTTGACTTAAATAAACCTTAGAGAAAACTTTTTATTTACACTGGAAAGGGTTATATCTATTCTTTAGAGGGTCTGATCTTCTATATGGTTTATTTTTCTTCTTGTGACAGCACAAACAATAATATATTACAAATGTTTATATATTGTTACAACTAAATATATGTTCATGTATTTCAGTTAGGAGATTAGAGATTTTTCTGACGGGAGTGTTTAGAAGACTGATAAATCAAGCTGCTTTCATGCTTCAAGAACAAAACTTTAATAGATTCATTCATTTGTTACCAACACACTGCATGCTAATGGTTTTCTCCTACACATTAATATCCATTACCACTATGAACTCACATAAGTTAACAGGTATGTCCGAAGTTAGTGGTGAGCACACTGTGTCCTGGAGGTGGTGTTGTGTAGTTCACAATGAGTGCCATGCTCCTTGGTGATACTGAGCTACCAAGCCCATGGTGTCCAGCCTGGACACCTTTGGTGAGACAAGTCAGAGAAGACTCCTGTCTTCTCATCCTTTCTCATCACTGTCAGTGTTTTAGCCTTCTTGCTACCCCTTTTCTCACCAAACAGGGCTTATATGACTGTTGATTTTCCTGTTCATCCTTCTGGGGTATTTTGCAGGAGGTCCTGCCTATTGGCAGTTTCTTCTGCTTGTCTTGTTTTGTATCTTGCAGATTCTTGGTTGAGCTTGAGCTCCACCAATCCCTTGAGCTCCTTCTTAGCCCCATTGATGGTCACAACAATCCCATGTTTGCATAAAATTCTTTTGCATGGTGCCTGGCTGTGCTATCACAGCAGTACAAAACACATGCTGCTGGTCACACTAATTTAGTACACTTACATTTGTTAGTTGTGATTGTATCCTTATTAAAACACAGAGGTTTTATAGGTGGTACAGTGAGGTCTCTGCTTCAAGTACTACCAAGGAATTTCAGCTTACAAGGTGCACAATATCCTTGAAACACCCTTAACTTACATTGTGCATTACATTGTCATTACCCATGAAATTGCAAAGATTTTGTGAAATATGTCACTGTGAAAATATGTAGCTCTGTTTGTAAACATTCAGCTTGCCAATAATTGCTAATTATAGAAAAAAGTGGAAATCAGAGTTAATTCATGGCCCTGAGTACTTCCTAGAGAGGTACCATGATATATTACACTATCCAAACAGCATGTACATTGGCATTTAATAAATTATACAGCAATTACTCCATAAGCACAGAAAGGAAAACCAGATTTAAAATACAATCTTGAATAGTTAATATGATTCAAAAATGGCCTACAGATATTTAAAACAAAAAAGGAAAGGATGATGTTGTATATTGCTGCAAGTGTTAAAAAGGATTGAGATGTGATTTTTTTTTTACACTGACATAATAAATTGTGAAATGTAGAGATTAAATAAAACAACCCAAGCATATTAGCATCTGCTTTTACTATTAATTTGTCACTTCTACATATATTTTATCATTTAGCATTCTTCTTAATTTCTGATTTTCGGGAATATTATGCCTGTGTTAAAAGATCTTTAAACGTGATATTCTTTAATTAACTTAAAACCAAAGTGTAAAATAAAAAAGAACTATGCATATTTTACAAGAGATGATACTGATACCAGTTGTGGGTTTTTGTCTGAAGGTTTTTTATAAAGATATGAAAAATGTTGTCGGTTTTCTACAGCATTTTGCATTTGGAACTCACTTTTGTATTTGATCAGTTGTGTGTATTTTAATTAATTGCTTGTAAATATAATATGGTTCTCTGTTAATTTCTCACATTTATTTCTGTTCATTTTTCTTCAGTATTTCCTAGAAAGAGTAAAAATATACACACCCTTGAAAAAAGAAAGATATATTATTACACCTCTTTACTTCATCCAGCTAATGAAGAAGACTTGAAGAAGACTGCCACAAAACATACAAAGCATGTCCTACCAGAACTTCTGACAAAATTTCAAGACTAAAATAATAATATTTCAGATAAAACATGCATATGCAGAGTTCTTAATCTAGGCAAGAGAAACAGGAAGTACTATATATTTCATACAATGATAAGAAGGAGATTAAAAAAAATGATTTGTCCGTTTTCTCCATTCATTTATTTTACAACAGCTAGCATTAAGTGAAAAATTATTTCTTTTTTTTCATATATTATTACTATAGACTTTCCTGGAGAAGCTCTAAAGTACCACTTAAATAGTGTTTATCACAACTGAATACTCTTTTAAAATACTCCAATGAAAAAGCCAAAAGAAGTCGTTGGTATTTCTTTAAATGGCATGCACTTCAGACTAACTGTGATTCATTAATAATTTGGGATGTTTTGTGGTCTAAAATTAACTCAATCCCCTGTATATTTATATTTAAATCCCTGATGAAGCATGAAAAGGTTAAAGAAAACATGGGAGCTTAAAGTATCTCTCTGAGCAGTAAAGAATCTGTTCTGTGGGAAACAAAGAGCTTCAGGTTCAAAGGCTTTCACATCAGCAACTTTCAAGAAACAAATTAATTTCAAATGTATATTTCTGAGACAAAGAAAAAGTACACTTATAGGACAAACTGCAGTGAAATTTTGTTAAATGTAAGCGAGGATGTTTTGCACCAGAATGCAAAAGAAATGGTACATGGGTTCAAATATTAGAATTTATATTAGGTAGATACTTCTAACTAAAACATTTCTTATGTGCTGAAAGTAAGCCAAGAAAGCTGTTTATACAACAAAGTAGAGACTTGTGGTAGGTACCTTGGATATTATCCCAAAATGGTACTTCTCACAAGGAGCATCGCAGCACTAAGATGCACAAATTGTCACCTGCTGTGACATCATTACAGCAACTACAGGGGCAGTAATTATGGGAATTATAGAAAATAAATGTGGAAGTCCCGCTGTTTCCAAACACCTGCTGATAGGTAGAATCCCTGCTCATATTTTCCTTTAAACATAATTTTTGCTTTTGTCTCCGTCTTTAGAAGTAAGCAAACGCTGTTGTGTTTAGCTGAAGTCCTGCTGAAGTGTCAGGCCAGATCAGGAAGCTGTGGCCCCGTGTGCTCTGATCCTTACCACAGAAGTTTGAGTTAACCACAGCTTGGAAGACAAGCGCACAATGAAGTGCTCTCCAGACAGTGTTACTTCCCAGGCTCAGAGAAGGTGAATACCAGTGAAACAACCCAAGATGTGAATTAATGGATTTTCATAAAAATAGTTAAATTTGGGCTGATAGAGCAAGATTTCTAGTTTGTGATGTAATTAGCAAGATTTCTATTTTGTGATGTAATTTAAGTGATATCTATGGTATAACTTTCAGAACAGAGGTCCAAAACGAGATGGTTGGAAAGTAGCAACATCCACTGTGCATTTTAAATATTTTTTCCACTTGTATATACTTAAGATGAACTCATGGATTCGGTTTCTTATTCAATTCACACAGCTCTAGTGAAGGGTACTCGGTGTTTCACAAGGTTTGAGGTTTTTCCTGTTCCATTTGGATGGAAATGTATAGACACAGGAATCTGGTTAGTAGTATAGCTCAACCAAACGGCAGGGCTTTTTGGGGGGAGACAAAAATATATTGGGTTGCTGCATTCTTTTAAAAATCAAAATATATCACATCTAGTAATTTCTAGTATTTCTAAATGCAAGTGACATTCTCCATGAAGCAATGCACTTTAATTTCTTAATGGTAGAAAGAAAATTAAGAAGCTGTGGAAAAATTGGTTTAATGACAAAATACAAATTGATTATGTTATAATTAGAAATATTGGGTCTGCATGACAAGGTTTTGGTAGTGGAGGGATTACAGGGATTTTTCTGTGAGAAGCTCACAGAAGTTTCCCTCATATCTGACAAAGCCCACGCCAGTCCAAGAGGGACCTGCTGCTGGCCAAGGCAGTGGTAATGCCTCTGGGATAACATACACAAGAACTGGGGAAAAAAAAGAAAACTGCACAATTGTAGCCAGAGAGACCAGTGAGAGCAGCAACCCAGCAGACACAAGGGTCACTAGAGAAGGAGGGGGAGGAGGAGCTCCAGGCTCTGGAACTGAGATTCCCCTGAAGCCTGTGGTAAAGAACCTGTGTCCCTGCAGGCCATGGAGGTCCGTGGAGGAGCAGAAATTCACCTACAGCCCATGGAGGAAGCCACGGCAGAGCAGGTGGATGCCTGCAGGAGGCAGTGACCCCATTGGAAGCCCATGCTGGCTCTGCCTGTTTCTGAAAGACTGCACCCCGTGGACAGACCTATGCTGGAGCAGTCCATGAAGAGGGGCAGCTTGTGTGGAGAACTCACACAGAAGTTTAGAGTGTCTCCTGTGGAAGGGAGCCCATGCTGGAGCCGTGGAAGAGAGTGAGGAGCTCTCCCAGTGAGGAAGAAGCTGTGACAGAGATGTGTTATGGCCACAATCCCCATGTCCCATTCACCTATGCTCCTACAGAGAAAGAGGTACAAAATTAGGACATGAAATTAAGCCTCAGAAAAAGAGAGCAGTAACAAGAAGGTTTTATAAGATTTGTTTTTGTTTTTTCATAATCTTACTCTGATTTGATTAGTAATAGATTACATTAATCTTTCCCACATTGAATATGTTTTGCTCATGACAGTAACTGGTGAGTGACTTCTCTCTGTCCTTAACTTGACTCACGAGCCTTTCCAGCTTTTGAAGGGAGTGATAGAGTGGCTTTGGTGGGCACTGGGTGTCCAGCCAGGGTCAACCCACCACATCAGACTAGCAACATTTCTCTCTTAATGACTACTTCTTATATAAGAAGCAGTTGTCTTTGCAGCTCACTAAAAAAAAATTAATTTTGGATGTTAATTATGAACTTTTAATGTCATTAAAATCTCATTGCAAATTCAAATTAAATACAATTAATTATTATTACTTGTGGAGCTGTTATTAAAAGCAGAAGCAGTAAGAAAAATGGAAGAAGAAATCAATTAAAATATTAATTTTAGAATTTGTGAAATTAGTCAGGAAAAGACAAGGAAATGATCCTTTTTATATTTTTTTAAATATCAGGTTTTGATTTATGTAATCTATTCTGTTCTTGTGTCTCAATTCTGGTTTTGTTCTGCTATTATATATTCTTTCTCACCTGTTGACATTTTGACTATATCCCCTCTAACACAGGAAAATAGATACTATTTTCTTTCTCTGGCAATTCTAAGTTCTGTCATATCCCTGTTTCCTTCTTCCTGGGCATACTGAATGAATTATTGCATCAACTTCACCTCTTTCATTTTTCTGGTGCTGATGGCTTTATTGCTGTTTACGTGCACCCTTTAAGGTGCAGCATAGATATTAGATGTAAAATATGTGTTAGAGGAGAGTCTTTTTAAAGTCATTCCTTACTCTGAGTTGCAAAGTTTCTGTCCTCACATATGCATTTAAGATTTACTCTTTTTGGTATGTATTGCACACAAGAAATTATGTAACTTACAAATATTAAAAAAACTAGCAGCAAATGTTTAAGGTGAAACAGTGTCAAGATTGGAAAACAACTTCAACCAACTTCATATTTTTCTCTGTGTTTGAAATTTTCACTCATGAAAACAGAAGGAAAAAATGCAGATCTAGTCAACCTTGTTGCAAAATTTTGTGCTCTGGAAATGGTATATTTTTTTTTCCTCTTTCAGTTCAATTGAATACAATATGCAACTATCTTGATGAAGCTACCATTCCTTAAAATAAGCCTGTCTCCCACCAGTATAGAGTTTCATAAAATTAAAAAAATCTGATGATGTAAACTGTCTTGTTTACCATTTAATGCCAGCCTATTGTTGTAAATACTTTTTTGAGAATTTCCAAGAAGGAAAATTCCAATAAAGAGAAGATAAAGCTGAATTTGGAAGGATGGAGTATCTTAAGTTGCTGCTTACTTTGGATATGATGGGCAAGTATTTCTTGGAATGTATTTCCTGATTCTATAGGCATATTTTATTAGGAAATTCTAAAATAAGCTGAAATAAAATCTCATTAAGAGATTTTATCAAGTACTCTTAATCAAGTACTACATATACATTAACAAACCAGAAATCAATTCAAGTATTTTTCAATACCTGAAAAATTTCTGGCTTTAATGACAGAGAAATAAGTGTGTTATCTTTTGCACTCAGATAGATAATGTTTCATGTTGGTTCCTTCTCTTCCTTCCTACTTAGTTGACAGAGCTATAATTGCCCAATATGCCCTTTTAGGAATCAACTTTCAACTTCCTATAGACCATTAAGCTTTTGATTTGTCCCTCATGACATTTCCTTATTTATCTTCTCCCCAGCTTTTTGTGCAGTGTCTCAACTCTTCTGTAATGACTATGGTAGTATCAACTCATTATCTACTTGTTTTGCCCATTCTTTGCTCATTATATTGTTTCTGTTTCCCCGTAAATGTCCTTGGAATATAAGTTCTGTGTTTTCCCAGCAGAACATTTTATGTGTGCAGCTGGTGAGCCTCCTTCAGAAAACCTCAAGCTTCCTCTCTGTTGCTGCACTACTCCAACAGTTTATTCCCTATTTTGACATGAAACAAGTACACACATAAAGGTACTCTGCTGGGGCTGCCTGCTGCCTCTCAACTGGAGATGTAAAAACCCAGCAGGAAAGGAACACCAGCTTCAAATTTCTTTTTGTTGCCCCCAACTGTGCAGGATGTTGCCATGCTGTTAAATCCAGCTGACTTTCTGGAAGATGTAAATTTACCAAGATCTGAGGGGGCTGTGATCATCCAAGTTCCTGATGCTATGTTCCACAGGAAGTCATACCTATTCTTACCAGTTGCCAGTTGTCAGTCTCCTCTGGCTTCCTTCCAGCCCTTCTCATTTATTCTTGCTGACTATGACCAGCACTAGGTACATTTTCTTTGTTTCACTTTCAAAAATCCCTTCGATTCCAATTTGTCCAAGTATTTTGCAGGAGGGTGCCATATAATCCACAAAAGCACTTCTCTTTTACCAGACCAACCTTCTTGGTTAAAGTTTTAATTCATATACAATTGTCCTATTTATTTATCATGGCTAATTTAAGCATTTTCCCCAGAACACGTCTATACCTTAAAATTGTTTCCTTAATTTCAGTTGCGTGTGCTGCTTGCAGCTACTGAAAGCCAGTATGCACTTTAATTTTTGTGAGGTTTTCTTTCTCATTAGGTGCTTATTCATCCTATTATTTCTCCTCTAGTTCTTTCTATTTCTGACACCTCAGTCTGAAAACACCTCTTGATGTAGCTTTGTACAACATTTCAATACATATACATGCCATATGTATAGCTTTTCCATTAATTTAATAATTTCAAAACTGATTCTAAGTAAAACTTAAAAGGGATGGGGTAGAATGCCAATTCATACATCAACCACTCTCAATGGAGTAGAGAGTAAATGGAGTAAACAACAACAATAAGATTTATCAAGTATGTTCTGATACTAGACACATTTGAAAAAAATCTCTAAAAAATCTCTTATCCCTTTTTCTTCAAGGAGAAAGAGTAAATTTGCTTTTCATCCACTAATGTTCCTATTTGTTCTTTTGTGTAAATGTGCCTCAAATAGGTCTTTCTTATTTTAACCTATTTTCTTCCATCTTTGATGTGGTTGGACTTTCTCTCTTTGACAAGGTTCCAAAAGCTGCTCTTTAGATAGTTTAACTGAATTGAAAGGCCTGGGGAAAGACACTGTTTATTTGTAGGTATTATAAGCCTAAGTGTAAGAACTGCGGCCATTTTGCCCTTTGCAATGGGATATTTTTATTTTGTGACCCTAAATGACATAAGAATCATGTTGGTGTCCATTTCACTAGAATACCTATTCAACTGGAAAATAAACATAAATGTTCTTAGTCCAAATACAATTTTTTCCTCTCTAAGAATCAGAGGGCTAACAAGCGTTCTTTGTCATAGCCGTAAGCAGCGACATTTTGTTTGCTGTTTTTATTTTGAAGAGACTTCTATTTATAATTTTATTTTGTCTAAATTATAGACCAACAAAGGACTTGCAGGTGTCATATCACTGAATCAAAGAGGGAATTAAACAATTTTAGCTCCTGCTTTGCCCACAGTAGTAATGCAAACCTAGCAGACAGTACTCAAAAGAGTGACATTTAGAAGACAGCAGGTGGTGCAGAGGACCTGACAGCTGCACTGAATGTCCCTGGAGCCTCCTTGGGACTTTGTTCTGTTTCCATGGAGGGAATGTTCTTAGGACAACCAGGGATGCATTGGGAATTTATTTTTCTTCCCTAATTTCATTCAGAAGATATTGAAGTCATGTGTTCTGAAACAGACCCAGACAGGGAATGAAAGCAGAGAAAGTGGGGATAATTGAGAAATTTTGGACAAAAACCCAGAAAAGTGTATACCTTGACTGATCTGAAAACCCCCCAAAATAACCACAAAACCTAAGAAAAAGAAATGAAGTGTGTAGTCTTGAACCATTTTCTGTAAAACCTCTCCTCAGTTAGAATAAACTGTGTTTACCTAAAGTACCCTAAATCACCACTGATGTGCTCCAATTTGTTAATAAGACCCTCCATCAGCACATTCAGGTTGTATTCTGCACTGAAGTGTTGAATTTGCCCTTCTGATGGGACAATGTGACAGCTGAATGCCTCCTTGCTATGTCCTGTGTCACTGGCAGCTTTTCATAAGCCCCGTCTTGAACCAAACATGTCATACCTTAGAGATCACCTATGCACTTGCCACAAAATAGTTCTTTTTTGTTTTCCTCACTGGGACAGATAGGAATTTTTTTGTTGTATTAGTTATGGTGCATGTATTTAAAGCAATACAACAAAACCCCCCTACAAATGACCACTTGCATATCTGCAGAATCTTTATGTCTGGTGATGATGGCACATTACTTTTAATACACTATATTTTCATGCACTGAGTACATTGTTTCTCTGGTCTTTGCAGATATTTAGAACTGTTTACAACTAAATAATGAGGTATTTTTCTTTAAGATAAGGATTATTAAGCCTGTGTGGATTTCACAGGTCTACAGATTTAAAGGAGAATATTTTGGTGTGAGAACGAATAAAGATTCCAGTCATCACTTGAACCAGAATTTTTTTTCTTTTAGACTGTGTAACAGATTGAAAAGGGAAATTGCATCCTAAAGTATTGTTCTTTAATTAGCAAGAAAGTTCTGGGTTGGGTTCTGATGGATTTGTGTTTGTGTGGTCTTTTAATCTCCTCGTATTTGGTGTGCAGTCATGTCTCAAATTCATATTCTATACTGAATTCAGTTTTAGTCCTATGTTAAATCCATTTAATGTACACATTCAAGATGTTTTATAATGAGATCTCCTCCAATAAAGAACAAAATGTGTGACTGAAGTACTACTGTTGTGACAAAATGCTAAATTCATAATAAATGCCCTTTGCAATGTATCATTTCACTATTTCACACTCCAACAGCTTTAACCCAGTTGCCCAAATTGTATGTCAGATGCATCAGGATCTTTGTATTCCACTACACTCCAGGCAAGTGAAAATCCTTTTTGACTTTGGTGACAATGGAAATTATCCTCTTGCAAACAGGTTTTGTAGCCATTTGAAAAAACTCTGTAGAATTTTACAAGAATTTCCTGTTAGCCAAACTAGGTACTGGGCATCTTGGGCATCTGGTCTTTTTTTTTTTTTTTTTTTTTTTTTTTTTATGAAATTATTTCTGCCTTTTTTATTATTTGTCGTATAATTTTGTTTATGTAAAATTTTAGATGCCCAGTCTGTTTATCTGAAAGCAGCATGTAAAACCTCACCTCAGAGACATCATATAAGGGTTAATTAATGCTTCTATTGTGCTTTGAAGTCTATAATGAAAGTCACTGCAGGGGCTAGAATACTGTTATCATCACTACCACTGTTACTATTTACAGTAGTTCACACTGTTTTTTTCTCTTTGTCTCTTGGACTCCTTGATCCCTCTTACAAAACAAGCCTAAAAATCACATACCAGTGATGTGAGCAAGATATATATTTAGTAGCTTTACACCCTAATCTGTGGCTCTTCCTCAGTTTGCCACAGGGAAACATCTGTTGCTACATGTCACCTCTCTTGGATCCTACCCTATACAAAGTTTTCTTGTTTTCTGTCTCCTATATCCTCCAACAATGCTCTTTATTTTCTCTGGTTCTTTATGATTTAATTCCTAATGCCCTGCATGCACTTCCTATAGTCACTTGCTCATTTTTATTAGGTTTTTCATTTTCCTGTCATTTTGTCACTGTTTCACCAGCCATCTGGCCTGCTAATTTTCCTCTGACTTTTTAGTACTTTCCTCATCGTTGCCTCATGTACATTGGAAAGAAGTGATTACATCCTGCTGTCAGGCTTGGGTTTTTTTGGGTGTTTTTTTTTTTTTTTTTTTTTTTTTCCCCAAAAAAGTAATTTCTTTCCCAGCCTCTCTGCATGNATTTTCTCTTGCTTAGCTTTTATTCATGTAATTCTAGACATCAGGAAGGAAACAACCAAGTTTTCATAGAACACCATGAATTTTAAAATTAAAAAAGGGGAAATTTAAAGCAGAAATTATAATAAAGGTTGCATTTCACCTCAACTAAATTTAAAAGTCAACTTTGTAAAAATCATCACCTCAGGAATTCCCTGGGAAGTAACTTTAATATTCAATAGAAGTAAACAGTGATTTTAGAGTATGATTTAGAAGATCTATTTCAGACATCAATACAGGCCTGAGCTAACTTCTCTCCACTGACTGTAGAAATTGTGTAGACTATAAGTTTAGATGAAAAAAAACTGCATGTGGCCTGATGAATCACATACTCTGACACTGTGTTCAGCTCTGGATATTAAATCTTATCCATGGCTGGTAAAGTGTTCAGTAACAAGTTAGGCCCCAGAGTGCATAAAATTTTTAAAATCAAGGTGTACCTTTTAGTAATCAGACCACATTACCATAGGCTTACCATTACTTACTACATTACCAAAATGTTCAGCCTTTCATAGATTTTCAAGTTACTTATTTGTTTCAGAGATGGCAGCTACTTGGAATGCCTTTTCTTGGCTCACTCAGGCTTTGGCTTGCTCAAGCACATTAGTCATGATCTTAAGAAAGCTGAAAAAAGACAGCCTCTGCTGATGTTCTGTACTTGAAATTCACCTGCAGCTGCTTCAAAGTGATCTATCTCCTGAATCTGAAGCAAGCAACATGTCAGTCTGCCCATATCCTTTTATGCCATTTGCTTTCATTGACGATGAGAATCTGGATTGATTTCCTGAGGCCATTCTGACATTTTCACACCAAAATAATGTGGTTTACCTAATGTATTTCTAGTTACTGGAAGATGATACCCTTGGTACTTTCTATTTTTTAAATGCAATCCATTTTAATTACAGATTGTGATCATGTCTTTGAAGGAATTAGAAATTGGTGTGAGCATATTTTTCCTATAAAGGTCAAAACTTACTGTATAATAGTCTGTGGCACAGGTGTCAGGTCAGGAACACAAGTCCTAAGGCTATTTATGAGCTAAATAAACACTTAACAGTCAATGTTAAAGGGATAGAAAATGAGGAACTAGTCTCCTTCATAGATGGAGCATCCTGTGCTGAACAACACTAAACATTAATTCTTGACAAAACTGGTTGCAGTATCTCACCTGAAATTATGGGTTGCAGCCATCTGTGTGGATGCCAAGTGTCTAACCACATTTGGATGGCATAAAACAAAGAGATTGTGGGATGTTTTTCCAGTTGGATTTGGGCTTTTTGATAGTTATGAGTAAGTTCTGTTGATTCAGCAAGCCATTAAGATGCACCCTTATGGGCTGGAGAACACATAATCATAGTATTGTGGTTGAGCCAGCAAAGTCTACTTAACAGACTGGTTTTCTTAGGCACTGTGCTGACTGCAGTTGCACAACAACCTGGTCAGAGATGTCGCTTTTCCCTTCGTCATAGTTTACAGTACCTTTCTTCTGCAGCATTGTAGCCCAATTTGTTAGGAAATAGTCGCAGGAGTTTTGCTGTGAAACACCAGCAATGTATTCTCAAGATTTTTACCTTTTCACCTTTACTTTAGGGTGCAGATTGATAGAAAGGTGAAGAGAGAAACATTAATCTAACCAGTAATGGTTACTCCTGTCCTAGAGTGAATATGGGAGTGCTTACTATAGCTGAGGAGACCAAAAATAGCTTATTCACACATAGGCTGTGTCTCACAATCTGCTTCAAAGTTGAGAAAGGTTAAATGGGGGGCAGTAACCAGGTTCTTTCTTAAAGCATCCTTTCTTTCACTTTAAAATCCATCACACAGATTTGTGTTATTGATATCTGTGGTTCCTGGGACAGAAAAATATATACACTACATATTTAACTGAAGCAGATATTGAGAAACAGGGACAGTGTTATTCAGGAGGCATTTGTGTGTTGGTCGAAGTTTTGAGGTCATATTACTAAAGCTACTGTTCAGCATTTACCTTGACATTAAAGCTTTGTTCCTGAGACATTGCTGTGGTTTGAATGCAACTATATAACTTGAACAACTCAGCTTGGTATTTGTCACAAGGATGTAGCTGATGTTCAAGACTTGTGTTAGTGATTCTGAACTACATCTTGCCTTGCTGCCACTGATGTTTGTGACAAGCCATGATGCCATTCACTCCTAACTTCAATATAATTGCCTCTAAAATGTGTTGCTGCTACTCCAAATGTTCCTACAACTGTATATATGTATCATCTCACATTCCAGAGGCTGTTTGACTTCTTTCAGTTTATGTGACGATTAGCATTGTTTGATGAGACAGCTCTTTGCTGTTAATGTCTTTGAAGCTGGAATTGTTTTTATCTTGGAATTATCCTGTGACCAATATAGATCTTCCAGTGAGTCCTCTTTTTCTCTGGCAATTTCCTTACTGCTCACTTCTTTTAAAGAAGTCAAAAAATGATTTGCTTTTTGTGAAATGTTTCAATAGCTGATTCAATCACTACATTTAAATGAGACAGAAAAATATAAATAAATCAAACACTAATGTAAACCCACAGGGTAAAAATGGTATTCATAGTGTGAACAGAAACATTTTTGACACGGTAGGTGAATTCCAAGAGAAGATTGCATTATATATATATATATGTAACTGCGAAAGTCTGTAATGTTTCCTTTATTCATATATTATCAATTTCTGCAACAATGATGTAAGAAATAGGATTGATTCTGTGAATTTTCTGTTTTTTATCAGTATTTGAAAATCATCTAATACTGTTTACCTATTAATAAAAAATTAACAAGAATTAATTATGATAACATGCAATTTCTTCTTAGAATTTGGAAATATATTTGCTATCCATGGCTGTAAATAATTCAATGCAATCCTTTATGGATATATTTTAACTAGATATATGTGACTCTGAAGGAGTCCTTTTTCTTAAAGGATACATTTATTCAAATGATAGACATATTCCTGCTAGGAAAATAATAAAGTGCATATTAGATACTGTCAATGTAACTAAAGCATGTTACTCTCTATATTGCCACCTCGATTCCACATCTCATTATATCCAAGTGTCTAAATTAGCTTGCCACCTTTGTGTTTTTTTGTATGATGGCATTTCTGGTGATCTTAGTGCTGAGCAGAAACTGTGTCAGGAGGGAGTATCTGTAAGAAAGCAGCTAAATTAACACTAAGTTTACTTTTTATGTAATTTTCTACATCTTAGCAGCTCTGAATCTGAGTTGGCGGTTTGAAGAAAAGGAGATAAAGTCTCAGTTTTGGGGGATTCTGAGTTTTGTTTGTTTTCTTTTTCTTACTATTTGGTCTTGCTTTACTTTGCAGTGGAATTTGGGAAAAGAAATAGGAAAAGGGAAAGGAGGGGGCCATGTGCTGAGTACATCAGCTGCCTGGCTGGCGAGCCATCTGGACACATAGGGTGTCTCAGATGTCTTGGTCTCACAGTTGGCTGCAAACCCTTCCTTGAGTTGGAGGGAGAGAAATGCTGAAGCCTCTTGATAGTCAGGGGACATGTGGCTGAGGCCAGGATGAGGAATGCTTCAAGAGGACCTCTTGGAAAGAGCTGTCATAGCCCAGTCTCAGTGTGCAGAGTAGGTAGGACAGTTTGGCCTTTATGACTTGCACCTACAAAATAATAATACCTTATAATGCAAGGTTAGTTACTTCATATACTAAAAAAAGAAGTTTTCTGCCACTGCATTACATTCAGTGAGTCTGGACTTGCCATTTATATTAGGAAGTATGATAAACAGAGATCAGAAAGCAGAGAAATATTACAGAACAGACTGACACATAATGCCTGATTGGGATAAGAATCTAACAAGGCTTGTGGCAAGTGTGCAGATGGACCACTGAAAACCGGATGGCTGCTCTCATTAGGCTGGTGGCTGCTGAAATCCTACATTTTAACATAAGACACTGTCACTTTTTAAATCCTATATTGTTGTTTCTGAATCATGGCAAGGTAGTCTGTGCCTCTGACTGACAGTCTAGCTTCCTTTCTTTGGAAATCTTTAAGCAAGGATGAATTATACCTGCTGACCTGCTTTTAAGAAAGGCCATATTTCTTAATATTTTTCCTGTTTGAAGATGAGGATCTTATGAATCACATAAAGAATCAAAAAAGGATAAACACTGCTTATGTTAAGATGCATATTTGTCAGCAATTTGAATATGAATGATGAAATAGATCATCCATATCCAATAATACTGGTTCTTGCCAAATGTTTAAACAGCATGTAAGAACTTGATACAATGATCTAATTGTTAATAAGGTCTGCTAACTATTTACATAGGTTTTTGAACTAGATTGCGATACTGTCATGTCTGACCTTAATTCTGAATGACCTAAAAATATCAGTCAGTATTATTTTCTAACTTTAAGCATCAGTTTTGCAAGTAAAACATTAATATCTCTTGTGCAAGTTCTCCAATGGTTTTCTTTACTACACTTCTGTAGAAATTTTGTGCTAACATTTCACTGCCTGCTGAAACTGCTATATGATTTTAATTCAATTTCACAGTAGTTTTTCTATTTTTAAGTATAGTTCAGTAGTCTGAGAATAATGTGACTATACCAGCAAGAGAATCAGAACACTTCTATCCTGTGTGAAAGAAAATAATTTTTTCTTGGGTCTCTATAATTGCATTTTCATTTTCAGGCTCATCTCCCTGGTTAATAACCAAAATATTGATTCACAAAGAAAAGTAGTTTAAAAACACAGTAAAAATACTTTTGGATAAAATCATAAAATTGGATGCGTCATGAAACTCCAGAAGACACATTCTTCAAAGACAGAAGTTTATCTATTTTTAGATGTCTTGAAATGATATTTAGGATTTGCATTTTAGCAAGGAGCCCTTCATTTCATTAAAAAGCAATTTAGTAGCTCTTACTCTTTTTTTAACTTTATGGCTTTTTTTTTTTTTTTTTTTTTTTTTTTTTTTTTTTTTTTTTTTTTTTTTATGTTACCTGGAAATTAGTTTGGCTAGAGAATTTAAAAGACAATAACATTTCTTATTGTAGAAGCAAAATTTGATGGAAAAAATAGTACTATGTATATGTTGTTGTCCATTTCTTCTACTTACAGGTGGATCAGTTGTAGTTAGTATAATTATGCTTGTAAGTGTGCTATCCAAAGCTTTACTCACCAATACTCTTACAATCACTTATGAATTTGCTATCTCTGTTAGTAAGGTTGTCATTTTCCACACAGAACACTTGTTGGTAATTTTAAAATGCAGTGATTCAATGTAACAATTTATGCCTTTTTATGCACAGCAACAAAATGTACAAAATAATTTGAAACCATTTAATGAGATTCACTTTGCTATTTAACATCCTTTTATATACTTTCATTTGTTATCTGTCCCTTTCCTTATGCAAAAACATAGGAAGTACAGTAATTTTTTCAACTCTATTTCTTTGGCCAGTGTTTGTTATACATTGATCCAAATGTGTAAAGGTAATAATGGTATCACATGCCAATGTGGAACTCACATTCAGATCCTTACACATAAAACCCTCAGGTTTGTGAAGGCACTTGAAACCACAAAAAATTTTGATAATTGAAGCCCAAATGAAAACATATCTCCAGGTACCTCATTTCTGAACCAATTCATAATTTTCTTAAAATAATTCTTTATTCTTTTGTGTTCGACAACAATGCCTTGATTTTTGTGCTGTTTATTTGGGCAGAACTCTGAGCTAACAACCACATGTGCTTTACCCCTAAAACTGAATGAATAATTTTATCTCCAGATAGGCCAACCTGCTTTTTTAATATGTCAAGATTTTAGTGATCTGTTTACTTGAAATAGGATTAATTACACCTGGGTAAAATAGGCAAAAGCCTAACAGATAACAAACATTGAGTGTAACCAATCCCATCACCATCCTTAGTACCTGGTTCACAACTATTTTTTGCACTCAGTTGTACGTGGATTCTTGGTCTGAAGAGTCAGAAAAGTGTGTACCATGAGGGAGTGGTTCTGATATTAGAATTTCTACAAGAAATTAATGCAGAGATGAAAGTGTTTTCTATATTCTATAGTAACTTTATGGTTAGCTAAACTTTTTGTTGTCTCTTTCTATAGTTCAACACTCTTAAACTGCTGATTCTTGTCTCTGTTTTAAAACTCTGATGTATTGAGTGTGTTGCAGATCTGCCCAGATTTCATGCTGTGCTCTATGCTTTCTGAAGCATCCAAAGACAGATGATAGGCAAAATTTCTCTTTCTTTTCCCCTATTCCCCAGACACTGTGCTAAATGTGGCTACTCAGTTGCTTTATTTTCCCCATCATCAAATCATCTCATGGTATTTGTGGCTTGGTTATGCCTGCCAAGCCCAGAATCAGGCTGGAGAAAGTTCAGTCTCAGCCTACCAAAAAGAATAGTAGAAGAAATAGATTTTTAGGACATATAACTTAGAAATAGAAAGAGTGAAAAAAAAAAAAAAAAAGTCTGACAGAAANATTAATTATCATTTCTACCAAAAAAAAAGGAAAAAAGAAAAGAGGAAAAAAGTTCATCAATTTAATTTCATTTCAGCCATTCTCAGAAGTGCTCTAAATTACCAACAAGCCTGTAAACCATATTGTTTGTTTGACTAAGGATAGTTCCAAGGTAGGTGTTCAGTGGGGAAAAAAATTGTGTCCAAAATTTTAAGTAAACACTTGGGTTGTTATTTGCTGCTATCTTTGAGTGGTGGTTTAAACCCAGCTGGAAATTAAGCACCACACAGCTGCTCACTCAACTCCCTCTTCCCCCCAAGTCCAGTGGAATGGGAAGGAGGATCAGTAAAACTTGTATTTTTTGAGGTAAGAACAATTTAATAAGTAAAATAAAGTGCAAGTGCAGTAATAATGGTAAATTATATTAATGATAGTAATGAGGTAAAGAACAAGGGAGGAACTACAAGCTCTTGCCACATGCTAACCAATGCCAGATCCTCCTTCCCAAGTCCAGATCCCTCTTCTGGATATGTCCCCCCAGTTTATAGGTGGGGCATGAGGTTTTATGGCATGTCACATCTTTTTGGTCAGTTTGGGTCACCTTTCCCAGCTATACTCCCTCCCAATTTTGTGTTCATCTTCACTGAGAGAGCACAAGAAGAGTTAAAAAAGTCCTGGATGACTTAAGATAAACACAGCTTAGCAAAATACCAAAACATCAGTGTGTTATCAACAGAATTCTCATTCAGAATCCAAAACACAGCCCTGTAACATCTACTGAGAAATTAACTCTACCCCAGCTGAAACCAGGACACTTTGTTACCATCCTATTTAAAACGTCTGAACAAAACTTCTGTATTCTCTGTAGATTGTGTATGTAAGATTACTAGATATGACTCCTTGAGATAACTATTGGTTTCTTAAGTTTTCCCTCAGTCTGTCAACTTCAAGGTTTTCTCAACCATTTCTATATCCAGAAATACTGTGTCAAGATGCATTGAATGTCATTTCTATATTAGCACTTGAAGAGCAATTATGACAGAAATGAGCATGCTCTGTGAACAGCATTAACAACAAGAAGGTCCAACTCATTTAATTAGTTACTATTTCCCTAAAGCTTTGAACATGTGAAATGTTCTATAAGCAGTGAAATATTTTATTATCACTTTACTCAAGGTCCTAGCTAGGCGTAATGAGGGAAATTTGGATTTTCTCATAGGAAATTGGACCAAAAAATTGCTGTCAACCAGGAATCCTGGGAATTGAGCAGCTAAAGGGATTAGAAAAACCCTGAGTCCAACAACTTTTACTGTGGAATTAAAGATTTATTTTTAATGGACTTTGGCTCTAAATTCATTAAAACTGTTAATACAAGAAACAATTAAGAGCCAGCAGAAGGAATTGGGCAAACAAAGACATTAATCAAGGGTTCTTCAAAATGAAAAATCTCTTTAAAAATTATATGGAATATCATATGTTATTAAAGTGAAACTTCAAATTGTTCTCAAATGTACTGCAGAATAACAAATGTCCAGATGGAAGAAGACTTGAAGTACTGCATTCATTAGGGCTAGTAAATCATGCATTATTTTGAGATATACTAAGTTATGTTGGATCACAGTGCTCATTACTTTGTAAACTGAGTCTCTGAGAACATATACACATTATCATAACTATAACCTTGACTATATAAATATTGAAAAACTTAAGCCTGGCATTACATTTCCTCCTTTTAAAATACATATATGAAATTTTTTTTTTAAAAAAATCTTCCATCTTTTCCCATTCTGATGAATCCATTTTTATGAATAATTCACAGTATTTTCCACGGAGACAGAGAATGAGAATCATTGACAGAATTGTAACTGTGTACATTTTCTTTCTGTAGTCAACATGGGACACTGAAGCAGAACAATGATTTTAACTTAGGTTCCCCTCCTTTATTATAGACATTAAGCAAATCCTTTCTACCCAATATCCCAGTCTGTATTCTATGACTTGGGAAAAAGCGTTCTGAAATTTCAGTTTGGCTGAACTAAACAATGCCCTTATGCCATTTTACAGAATCACTGAGACTCAATCACTGAATCATTTTTAGCCATTTTTTTTTGCAGAAATGCAGTGTTTTGTGAACTTTAGTTTTACACTTCAGTGTTTTTACTACTATATAAGGTAATGGTGCAATGTTCTTATTCTTCTCTTCCTTTTTTTCCCCTAAAATGCATGGCAGTTTCTAGTAACATTGCTATTTTCTGTTTTTTTAAGCTGTTATTGAATTTCTTCTCTCTAATTTTTAAGAGTTCCTGAATGGTAATTCTGGACTAATCCCCTAGCTAGGAAGGAAGCAAGGACTGTTCTGTTTCAGTTTTAATCATACATTATATCACTATGCTTTTTTTTTTTAACATTTTCACATAAAAATAGTACACCTTCCAAAAATACATCAAAATTATCTTTATTGCTTTCAACTCTCCCAGTAGATATGCATTGTGAAGATCAAAGAAAGGATCATAAATAAGCCACAGTTACATGATTAATGCTATCACAGATGCTGGAAGAAAAAAAAAAAAAGACTAATTTGTCATTTTAGTTTATCTTCAGGAATGCTGACTTGATTTGATTGTTGAAACCTTAATAATTTGCCAGGAGATTAAACCCAAGATTCTGATGTTATATCTGAAAATGGGAATGATCCTGCTCATTCATTATGCATTTTGGAAAAATGAACCCTTTGTCTATTTTTCTGCCAACACAGCTTTGTAGTTCATTGTGCACTTATTAGTGTTTTGTTTTGTTGTTTATTGTGTCACATTACTGCTTTCCCTAGCAACCCTCACCAAGCTTAGAGGATTTTACTGTAGGAATTTATTTGCAAGGCTCAGCTAAATCCTTTCCAGTTTTAATTTAAGCTTATTTTACTGTAATTTTAAACTCCCAAAATGCAGCAGTGTATTTTTCAAGAATACATTGTGTTATTTTGTGGTCAACAAGTGAGATAGATTGCCTGGAGAGTTACTGAGCAATTCTGGGAAAGGGAGGGTCAATAGACTGTGTAAATACCTAAGGGGAGGTGATGGGTCCTACAGTTGTGACAATGAGGAACAGGGATATTCTGGTTTAAGCAGACAAACTTCAAGGTTGAAGTGAGGCGCAGAAACCTTTATACTTGTGGTCTGTCTTCTTTAGTTGTTTTAATTTTGCGCTACTGTAAAATAAAAATAAAAGCTGAGTGTCTTGTTTTCATTCACTTTTTTATTTTCTTAATTTCAAAACCTTCCTAGTCTTTTGAAAGAGTTGTTTATAAAAGGAAAAGTCTGGACTGAATTTCCTTAAACTGCTTTCCAATGTAGTGACATTTCAGACATCAAGGTAATGGAAAAGAATCCTTTTATCTGTGGGAAGACCTGAAAGCCCCAAATACAAGTAGCTGAAAAGAGGCAAGGGAATGTCTTAAGAGGATGATTGGTAGATTGAGCATATGTGGGGCATGTGCCAGTGAAGTCAAAGGGTGTAAGGTAATTGCCTTAGTCATGATAGGATTTAAGTTTTGGTTATTGTTTTTCTCCATGTCATGCAGTGCCAGATCACGTGTAGCAATTACAGTTATGTGGAATGATGTTAGGAACACATAAGGCATTGCAGCAGGGCACTGTTAGTAAGGGACTTCCCACAAAAACTCACTTTCTCAATTATCAGTATAACAAACATGGAAATTATTTTATCTCTAAAAGTGCCGCTTAGTGCTGCCCCTATCCCAGGTCTTTTGCTTGTGACTACAAATAATGGCAAAATGAAAAAGAGTTCTTTCAAAATATTTTTTTTTTAAATGAGGATTAGCATTTTCCAAGAATCTCCTCAAATGTACATTGAAATATTAAGTAAATAAATATAAAAGTAAATATATTTAAAAACAAATAAGAATCTTGGACCTATGTTTAATTAATCTGAATATAACTGTGGAACTACATAGGAAAGCCAAGACATAGTATTTTAAAATTGTTTGCAAATAAATGTAATGGCCAAATTTATCCAAATCTGGAAAGGTTCTATACTGAGAAAAAACTAAAATGGGACAATCAATCATTATCAATACTAGCTGACTATAAGATCAGTTTTTACAAGGGCAATGTTACAGATAAACATTGAAAATTGTATGAACAGATGATTACTAGTCTGAATACGAAATAAACATTGGAAAAGCAATTTTCAAAGGCCATTGCTCAATTACTTTATTGATTAGGATTAAGAGGACTAAATGATCAACAACCCATTGTATACTGTGAAAAAATTCTAGTGCTTGAAACATTTAAGAAGAGAGGACAGCTCAAACATGCAATTTTAAACACTGATATTTATACCTCAGTTCAACTTAATTACAATTTGTAACCCTATAGAATTATCTAATCATCATCTGCTGCTCCAAAATCAGTAAAAAATTATGAGGATACCAGACAAATAAACTGCTCCTTAATAATGTCCATTTGGAGCTCCTGAAAGAGAAAACACCAGAAATTGAATAAGAATGAACTAAAAAATCTCTGACAGAAATACTAGGTTTGAATCACAAAAAAAATGATTACTGAGGAATTATTTATTAAAACAGTTAATTTCAATAAATATATGAAGAAAACTATCTGCATTTTATTAAGTGGTCCTGGTCATAAGTAAATGCACATATACGAACTAGAAACAGTGTATACAGGCTGCTACTTTCATGGCTAGATATAAGTTTACCCAAAGAGGAAAATCTGGCAGTTAATAATGCCATAGATTTGTCTTTGAGTAGGAAGAGAGACACTGGTGATTGAAACCTGGAAAGGATGTGTGGGGAAACAAGAAAGGTGAAGAATGAAATATGTGGATAATGGATTTTATTACAACTGTCCATAAACTCTGCAGACTGCATAAGGACTTTTTGATGGGACTTTTTTATTTCTGACATGTATATCTATCATCTGTCATGTAGTGTATTTGCTGTGAATGAGCTCCTGTTTAGCCTAGGTGACCCCAGAGTAAAATTTCTTGGTTTTCTATTCCAGTTTCTTTTTTAAATTATCTGATCAGTTCAGTCAATAGAAATAATGAATTGATGTATCTCTTGATTTTGGATAGAATTTTGGAGATCTTATGCATGTCTTTGAAGGTTTTTTTCCCCTTTTTTGGAATACAACATGATGGTGAGATCTGGGTTTGTTTGAGGGTTTTGACAGCTTAACTACTTTGCCTTCCTTTTGGAGTTTCAATTTACAAAACTCTTGTGACCTATGTACACTATTTGATCTTCCAAATAAATAGTTGAAATAATGGAAATTGATTTAGAAAATTTAACACTATCAAAATGCAATGATCTCATTAGAGTTATACCTTTTCTCCTCCCATTTTAAATCAGAGGTCTCTCTAGGAAGACTATGTGTATGTCAGGAGATAAAGCATGCAGTTAAAATGTCTCAAAAACACCGTCCCCGTAAGATAAACTACAATGACAGGCACAGATGGCAAACAGGAAGGCGGTAATTTCAGGCCTACATAGAGGTTAAAGGCTTGGAATTAGCACACTAGGCAAGATTCCATTGTGCAGACTGGGAAGAGCACAGACACAACAACAGGAAAGCACCAGACCTGGTGAGGCAGATCTGGGCAACCTATTTGTACAAAGTCTCCCCCCATGGCAAATGGTGGGAAAGGAAGCAACTGCTTACTCACATCCTATCCCAAAGTTTAAGAATGACATGGACACCTCTGGATAGCTGGTCTTGGACTGTATAAAAGTGGTGCTTCCAGAAGAAACTCTAGGGATCCCCACTACTAAGTGGACCAGAAAAGGAAGGGTCAGCAGGATGCCGCAGGAGAAAAAAGACACTCTTCCAGTGGAACTTATGTTCTTTATGTGCAAGCAATTAGGAATAGTAATATTAGTTTTAATAGATTATTCATTATATGAATTAAGTGCAAAACCCCTTAAAATATGCAAGGAACAGCCTAAAGATACACCTATGATTCTCAATGTACATGCAGACTAAAATCTCATTTTAGCCCACTTCTTTCTTGTTATGTGCATGTAAGTTCTATTCCCAGTAATTCTAGTTGCAAATGCATGGTGGTCATTGTGATCTGAATAATTACAAACAAAAACCATGAATACAAGAGAAAAGGTGACCTTGGAAAAGGTGTAATGAATGCACTGTGCCAAGACTCCACTGTACATTAAAACACAAGTTATAACCACCAATGTTTCTTTGTCAGTCTTTTTTTGGAGTCATGTCTACAAATAAGCTGCACTAAAATATCCAAGACGAAGAAAGAGAGATTTACTATTTGGGCTCCATACATTTAATTTATACTGTATTAAACTTCCTACAATGTCCAACCCATTTATTGATGGGGAATTATCCTTGCCAACCTTGTTATACTTCCACAAGAAGTTTGATTTCTAATACTGCAGAAGGCATACTTAAAATAAGTGTAGTAAATTGGGCTTTTATTAACTTTTTTTTGAGTTTGATCCCATCTGGAGAAAAGCTCTTTCACAGTTCTTTAGATAAATTTTCTTTTAAATTCTTTACAGAGGTTCAGAGTGATGCTCTCAGTGGGGTAGCTGATTGCCACTGGTCCCCACTGCTCTTCCAAGGACACACCAGAGAATAAGACAAAGAAAGCACTTGGAAACAAAACTAAAAAAACAAGAAAAATATTGTAGTGGATGATCATGGATAGGAAATAGAATGGGCTTATAAGACAGTACATGTCTTCTGAGCTTTTACACCACATCTCTGTAAAATGCTGCTGAAGCTGTATGAGAACTTATATTACAGACTACCACAGGAGTATCACCTGCATACTCTGAGATAATTTGGTTTGAATCTGCTGTGTGCAAGGATTTCACTAAACCAAGGAGAAAAGCTAGTGCTCCATTTCCAAAATAACAGTGGAACAAAGGATAGTGAATCTATTTTCCTAAAAAAACCTTGACATATTTAGTGTTACTAAACATTATTGCAAGTGTTGTGGGTCTCACCAGAGTTCTGGAAACAAATCTCTGCAGGATTTTGCCCCACTCGACCCCCAGAACAACCAGATGATTGGAAATCCCCACATGGGTGGGGTTGGTCACAGGAGGCCAGAGCACATAAAACCCATTGCCCTGAGATGCACATGGTCACATCCTTATTGATCCTGGATTTTATGGTAGCTGAGACCACAATTGGATCCAAAAATGTAGCTATTTCTTGTTTTTCTCTTTTTCTCTCCTTTTCTACATTCTAATTTCCTTTCTTGAAACATGGGTAACTTAAGCTTGGATGGGAAAGGTTGGAGAAGTCTGTGCTCTCTGAGAAGCTTTATTTTGATTGAATGTTTTAACTTTAGTCCAATTCCTGATCTTTTAAAGCTTGCCAGTAAAGTTTGGGTATTAACCTTTTGGGGAGTTTTGTCATGTTGTTCTTTGTGCTCACCTCAGGGAAAAGTACTACCTTAAGCCTGTTTTAAATAAAATGCTGAGCAAGGACTGGGGCTCAACACTCCTATCATAGAAGCAAACGCCAGAGATTTTTCAGGGGGACCATGCAGCAGAAATCTCTACAATTACGTGATTTTTAAAGCACTTTACAAGATCACTTACTCCAAGTTCTTCCATTACCCAGTAAACTTTACTTGCTCAGACACTTTGATGTTATACTTTGTCACACATAACTCACCCTCTCTGTTCAGTGCTATGAAAACATTATTCTGCATCCGTGCAACCACTGTCTTCTTTTTTGGGTTTTGAATTGAACACACACAAGATAATACTGGGATAGAAAGAAATTTTGTAGGGTTCCGTGGAGACTCAGTACTGAGTGCTATATGTTGTGGATGATGCCAGTCTATGCCACTTAGCTTAGGATCAGAGAATAATTCCAGGCTTGTTGCTTTTAGTGAATACCTGTAGTTTATAAGGCTTATGAATGCAACAGTGTTAAAAGATTTAATAGCATATGTAAATTTTAATATTTAATTATCTTGAATGAAATATTATTTTTCATAAAAAATTAAAGTATTCACTTCTATCATTTTGAATGATTGGCCGATACTATCACATACTCATGGAGCTCTGAAGGGAATGAAAGGAATAAAACAGAGTAAAAGGCTTTAAATAAGAGAAGCATTAACCTCAGACAATCTTCTAATAATGCATTTGCCCTGGATGAATGATAGAAGCTGAATCTATTATAGCTCGGAAGAGAAATGGAAGAAAATCATGAGGACTTGAAGGAACTACCTGACAAGGGTTTTCTTCATGAAATTTAAATTTCTGGCTCATATACTAACTTGTTGATAATATTTACAGCAGAAGATTTCCTGTAGCTTTTGAAAATTATGTTTTTATGTTAAAAGTTCAAAATGTGTTCAATGTGCATAGCGTGGTCCTTTTACAAGATTATTCTAAATTCCATGTATCCTACCCTATGCTATTCAGTATTTTTCTGTTTGGTAGTTGTTTATTAATGTCTAAGCATAAAAAATGCAGAGAAAATAGAATAAAATATGATGATATGCAATAAATATAAAAAAATACACAAAGAATCCTTTATAAGAATGATAAAAGAAATATCCTTATATTTGCTTTTCTTACACTTAGCATGTAAATACACATGCACATGCCTTGAAACCTAAAAGCTAATTCTGAAAGTTCATTGTGGGTTTACCAGCCAGTGTATTTATTTAAAAATAACAGTGTGTTATTTTGAAAAGGCTGTAGAGATACTGCAAACTTCTGTGTAAAGGCCTAGCATGATAGTGGCAACTCAGGAGGTGGAATATCAGCCCCTTTGTCACGCTCGTACAGAGGCATTAGGAATTTCATCATAGCGAGAGTGTTTGCTATTCACTAAACTGCAGAACATTTTATGTAGGAACTTGCTTTTAATATGTTTCACTGTATTGTCAAAAAAAAAAAAAAAAAAACAAAAAAACTGTGACAAAGGTTTTCATGTTTTTGAATGAAAAATATTTTTAGACCAAAAATTGCTGCTTGGCAAGTCAGCTATGCAATCTCCTTCAAAATGAAAAGAAATGTCAAACACTTAGTATTTAGTCCTAAGAAAGAGCCTCATTTTTAATGTAGCACTAAGAAAAAGTATAATTGAAAAATTTAACAGAGAGTGAGCTAGAAAACTACAATTACATGGAAGACACTGTTTTCATTCTAGGCATTTTGAAGGGTGATCTTTTCTAAAAGTCCCAGCATGATAACTGCTCCAATGGATTTCAGGAAAAAAGGTTCTCAAACAAACAAACAAACAAACAAAAAAACAAAACAAACAAAAACCACACAACAACAAAACTAAAGATAAACAAACAAGCCCCCCAAACCCAACAAACAAACAAACAAAACCCAGAGAGAGAGTAATTAAAAAAAAAAATCCAACAAAAGCAGCAAAAATAAAATATCTTGTCAGAATACAGTACTAAAGTTGTTCCTCACACATGTGTCAAAGATGACAAATACAATGCACTAACTTCTTGTGGATGAAACTATATATATAACAAAGTACAGTACGTTTTCCCTTACAGTCTATAGCTGTGTGTTATCACTGGATCCTTATTTATTAGCAGCCATAATGACCATTCTCCACCCACAGACACCAAATAGTCATTGAAACAGGGGTCGTTACTTGGTTTTGCTTCTCTAATCTGGTTAATCACTTGTTTGTACATATTCATAGACAGTATTGTATTCCTATGGAGTATTATACAGGAGATGTTCCTCCCAGTCAGGAGCACACAAGAAGCCCTAATATATTGTCCCACCTGTGCTGAATTCTTGCTCCTTCCAAGGCCCCAGTTCACTCAAGTGCCTTGTTACCTCTAGTTCCTACTTATGGCAGTCTCATTTTTATTCTTCCAAGTCACTTTGAGGTTAAGCACATGCTTAGAAATCTGGCTCAGTTGAGATCTGAGTAACTGACCTGAAACTGCACATTTTACGTGGTATAAATAAGAAATTTGCAATCAGTATAGCAACATCTGCCACACTTTGCAATAACAAACTCAGTAGGAACACATTCAGAAGGATGAAGGTGACAGAGGAATTGCTAAACTTAATTTTTTTAAAATTTTATTTTATCAAGCTAAATCCAGTGGTTTTATCACTGGGACAGTAGTGCTCATTTACCAACCACCAGGTTATTATTAGATGTTCTTAGTTCTACATAAATTCTTAACAGAAACTTCTAAATAAATCAGCATTTTCAAGTGTCACAGATAAAAGCACTTATAATTATTCATAATATAAGGTTCAGTGTGATTTTGAAATCTAGATTTCTGCTTGAAACACACTAGAAGACATATTGTATTATTTGATGAATAACTAACCAAAGAGTTAGGTTAAAGTAATAAAACCAAACTAGTGCAAAGTTTAATAGAAAATCTACCCTTGCCCATCCTTTCCCCTCTTGGTCCCACTAAATACACCCCCCCCAACCCTTCATATTTCAGTTTAAAATATGTTTTTCAAATTATGCTGATGTAGAAGGGAAAGTCAGAGTATGCAAGCACAGGCAAATCAACAAACTGTTATGGTACTGAATGGTGCCACAGCCAGGGAATCAGCTACTTAGACCACAGGCCTTGTTTGAGAAACTTACTCCTCTGGGGGATGATGGGGTCTGTCTGTAAGAGCAGGGGAAGAACAGCCTCAGTAATGGGCTTGCCCAGCTGGTGAAGAGGGCTTTAAGGTTTCTGGAGGAGGGGAACCTCAGTCCATCCCAATCCTACCACTTTGATGCCGATGGCTGTGGGATAAGCCCAGAGCCTGGAGATGGAATTCCAGACACTCCAATCAGTAAGCCAGCTTCATTGGGGGCCCAATTTAAATGCCTCTCCTCAAGAACATTTCCTCCTTTATCCCAATATGGAGAGACATGGATGTGACAGGTGGACAAACAGTTTGTTGCTCCAACAGTGGCTCAGCTGTACAAATAGGGCACCACCAAACAGGTCCAGTGTAGAGACCCTGGATTTCAAAGTCTAAGTTTTCTCACATTTTAACAGATATCAGTTATAATTTTTTGGAACTGGGCAATTAGAATTAATTCAAAACAAGATCAGCAGCTCAGTTTCCTGTTGAGAATAAGGCTAAAGACAGAGTGTTTACAATATTTTCACTACAAGCATTGGTAAATAAGTTTTTTTCTTGACAGCTGAGGTTTGGTTGTCTTGTTTTTTTCCACTTTCTTGATCAAACCCTAAGAAATCTCTCTTCAGTCATTACTGATTACTCAGTCAGATGAGAGATCAATGACAGTGAATAAAAAACAGATATTTACTAAACCTGGACCACCACCTGATTTGAAAATAGCTGTTTGATTATTTTTCTATGACAGTCTTTGATGCTCAGGTTTCATCAGGATAAACCTTAAATGATCATTATTTTAAACACACTCATATATATCTATGTGTATATGTATATGTATATGTATATGTATATGTATATGTATACGTGTGTATACATATATGACACATACATATATATGTGTCATATATATATATGAGACACATATTTTTATGAGTTGGTGTCACATCTGGCTGTTCTATTCCCAGTTTTCAGTGTTGGGGGCTGGGAAATTTGCAAATTGCTTGGAAAAATCAAAGAGATTACAGTAAAGTCAACAGCCATCCAAGTCAGTCTTATGTACACATCTTTATTCATCTTGTGGATAAATGCTTGCAGGATCAAGGCCTAAACTGTATCTTGGTTTATGTTCAAGTTCTTTACATTAATGCAGGCACTCATGATTTTTTGTAACAATTCTGAACACTATTCAACAGATTTAGAACTCAGGAATAAGAAAACAAAGTAATACAAACAACAAAAAGTGACTGGTTCCAGGACAAAACTCTGCTAGTTTTATGCTTAATGTAAAATTTTAAATATCAAGAGAATGATCTGTATTGAAGTATGCCTTTTCAACTCTACTGATAATCTTTTCACAAAACAAAAAGGTTTATCTGCAAATTACAGTGAAAGCATGCTAAAAACCACATGATGTCATATGACTCGATTATGATTTTAGAACTTTATATCCTTTTCTTCACACAGCTTTACATACTCTGGTTATAATAAGTATTTGCAAGTCAATGTATCATAGTTCATTTACTCACCCTGGAGCAAATGCAAGGTATTAAACATCAGCATTGGGTGGAAAAGATATGAAATGAGAGAGAAGCACAAGAAAATGGTCTTTAACTCCCCTGTGATTTTTACAAATATGTGGAGAGAGAAGGGAGAGATAGAAAAGTTAAAACTTGAGTTTTGAACTTTGCCTTTCTGCCAGTAAAAATTTTCAGAAGCTGTTAAGTAATGGTTGAGATATGACAAAATGAGGCATTGTTAAGACACACAAACCGTGCATAACAAGTAGTTCATCTTGCTGTCTTTATTTAATATATATTGGAAAAAGTTTTTTAATATTTTTCACCTTTGCAGTTTCCTGAGGAAATGTAAATTTACTTTCCAAGGAAGTATATTGAACAGGATACTGGTGTTACATTGACAAGCAGTCTAGAAACTCAAATTAATTTCATTCAGGTCTTTCTGTAAATGCATCTTTCACATAGATACCTATGAGTCATTAATATACAGAATACACATACAAGCAAGAAATTGCAAATTTGTCTCTTAGACTAATTTTATTTGTAAAGAAATGCAAAATAATAAAAAGACAAGATTAGTGGCACATGAAAAAAATCTGAGGAAGGATTTTCTAAAGAAAAATCCCAGTGGTACAATTTCCTAAAAACTCCAAAGCTGTATAGGTGTGAAGTGCTTACTTAAATGGAATTTGGACTTGATTTTTTGTAATTATGATTTAATTGTATGCTCCTGAGATGCTTCAGTAAGAAACATAGCCACAATAAGCATGCTCTATGATCAATTAAAAGATGAATTGCCTTGTGCAGAAAGTGATTCAGTTCTTGGAGGGGTTGAAGGTGTTTACTCGTGTCCATAGATCACATAGAGATCCAGGCCAATTTCAATCCTAAATTAGATTCCTCAGCAGGATGTTTAACCCTTTGTGAGGTAATTCACTATTTTGTGCCAAACCTCTGTTTAACTCTGAACACAATTCCTTTGCTGCTTAATATTGATATTGGGTATTGAAAAAGCATGCTTGTATTATTTGTCCAACCCCAGAGATAGGTACTCCTTACTCATGTAGATACAGTGGACTTTCAGCCTTAAAAAAGTAAATGTTGGAACAATTCCAAAATGCCCCCTTTTATACTCAAAGAGAGACAGAAACGCAGCAATATGTCACACAGCAGAGTCAGAAAGGCAGGTTCTTTCAGAAAAGCACTCTTTTCCCATGTGACATGTCAAAGATAGATCTGCTATTTTCTTCTGGTTTGTATTAGAGGAGTCAAGGCTGGCTGTATTTCCCACAGGAAAAGGAGGAATGGTATGTATGGGAGCAACTTACGGCTTTGTATTCATGAAGTCTGAACTCTTATGAGGTATAGGTTTCAGAGCTACTGTATTTAGGGAAGCAAATTCTGCTAGAAACTCAGAAAGAAACCCTGTTTGACAAGATGATTATTAGAAAGTATTTGCACTACTTGTGGATAGTGGCCTATGATGGTTTGATAAAAATACATCACTGAATAACAAACAGGTAAAGGTATATACATGTATGTTGCATGCTTATCTGGAGAGATGGTCAAGCAATATCAATTTGAAAAATTCTAAAAATTTGATTTTTGTTTTCTCAGATTCATATATTAAAATAGCAACAAAAAAAATCAATAATTTCTCTGGCATCAGACTTCAGGAGACAGTTATGAAGCTGGACATGGTATGATTTGATCTCCACATTTACTGTATTTTAAATTGCTAGGGAAAAAAGAAGTCCCTTGCTGAAAAATTAGGAACTGAAAAGCATAACATTGAAAGGCCAAATGTTACGATCTAGTTCTCTGAGCCAGATTCCACTTTAATAGAAACTCAAGAAAGTAACTTCAGAAAAATGTCACCTTTTTTTTTACTT
>VXBN01006745.1:113116-156493 GCA_013397395.1 Sinosuthora webbiana
TTTTTTTTTTTTTTTTTTGTAGTTGTTTTCCACATCATCTCATCCAATGTTAGGAGGAATTGAAGCACAAAAAGCCTGTGATGTTGACTGAGACCGTGACTCAGTGGTCACTCAATGATGGCTTTCATTCAGTAAAAGCCTCAGTGATGAGGTGGAAGAACAAAGACTTGTATTTGTCACTCTGTGAGGGAGACAGTCAAAGATGTTTCAAGTAGGTACCTTTTACTAAATTCCAAGTTGAAGCCTGATTCAGGCTTAAATGGTGCCTTTAGGTATAGTCCTAAGTATGGGAGAAATGAGAATGTATAAAGCCTCTTGAGGCATTGCTGAGGAGTACCTTTAAAGTAATTTAAAAGAGATGACTTTACTGCAGTACAGTTCTCTTTTATGCTGGAGTGAGAGTAAGGGCTTTATTCAGCTTATAGCTGCCTAAACCTGACTGCTTTTAGACTGGTAAAGCTTTCTCACCTTAAAGAAACTCTAAGAGCATGGGTTTAGGAAGGATTTCAGTTATCTGGGTATAATGTGAATAAATAAAAGTATAAGAGAAGGGTTTGTGAGCCTTTTCTGCAAAGGGTCTGTCTTCAGTGGTGGTGTGAAAGTACAGAGCATTGCTGCAGGACATAAGGTGTATTTTCTGGTCTCCCTCATGTGAGAAGTGCTACTTGCTTTCAGACGAAAAAAATAAATTAAATTATGAGTGCTAACAGGTGACTACTAATTGAATTCATGTGTGCTGGGGGTCAACATACAAAAGGGAACTTTTGAATTCCCTGACAAAAGCCTGCTACTTCTGTGACCAGGACAGGCTGGTGGTAGATTTTGATAACAGCCAGATTTAAAAAAAATGCCACATCATACAGAGGCACAAGGCAGAAGCACCTATTTGAAGGCTCAACATGTTACCCTTCTGCACACAGGCTACTAAAGTGAAAAGAGTGAAGCTTTCAGGGGCCTGAAAGGCTGGTGTCCAACTGGACTGTTCCCAAAAAGCAAAATTCGTTTCAGAAAGATGAAGCTCCTGACTGGAGATAGGCTCCTAGAAATGGGGTAACCTTCTGAACATTGAACAGATGAGCAGAGACCAGTGCTGGAGCCATGGCCACTAATGCCTGATGGCACAGCAGGAACCAACACGACTTTCTGCCCAACTAGCCCAACTGCAGTGGCCACCCCTGCACTGAAAGTCAAGGAAGCAGGTATGTGAAACTATAATGTAGGCTAAAGACTGTTGTCTTTGTTCTTGAATAAACTTCAGTCAGAGTGCTAGTATTCAAAGGTGTACCAGCCTTCATCACCCCAGCAGTTGTTACTGTAAACAGGAGTGCATGAGACAATAAGGTTTATGTGTTTGTTTGTTTGTTTTTCCCTCCAGAGAGTTGTTTCAGATTCCCTGATACGTGTCTGGAAGAAGCACAAGTCTGTCTTAATCACTGCAGGAGGTTATCATTGGGATTGTCAGATTCTAATTTAATTATTTTGAAGGGTGTGCTGTATTACTTCCTAAACAAGAAAAATATATATTTTTTTCCTATTAAAAAGTGCATCTTATGCCTTATTTATTGCTGTGCTACTCTTTAGGGTGTTTCCTCACTGTCAGTTCAATAGTCCATAATAGCCCTTACTCTTCTGCCCCCATTTGAGCACACACACACATATTTCTGTGGCTTGAATCCTATGACTTTTCTAATTCATATACTTCCACAAAATTAGCCACTCAATATTAATACCTTAATGGAAATATTTCAGGATATTAATAACTTTGCTAAAATATTTCAGAATAAAGAATGAAATCTGTATGTCACCCTTCCAGTCCCCTTTCTCTCTAAACCTATTTCTGCTCTCAGTTAAGTAAGGAAAAGGAAGGGGCATAACTTTTAGGTTGGTTTTTTTTTTTTTTGGTTTTTTTTGGTTTTTTTTTGTTTAATACATGTGGTACATGTATTTCTGCATGAAATACCCTCTGAGTCTCAGTTCCCTCTTTTCCTGGCAGAAATTACTTCTCAGAAGATCCAAGCTCTGCAATATCAGTGTGTTGTTAATATCTCTTCTGTAAACTCTTAAGTGAATCTGGCAGTTGGTAGTGATTATTAACCTTGCACTGAACCAGCAATTAATCTGTTCAGGCTGCAGAGGAAGAAGAGAGAGAGAAAGAATGAGAGAACACAACCTGCTCTGGCTCAGTGATTCTGGTAAATCTGAGTACCCTGATCTGATATTGTTTAAACTCATTAGTATTCTCTATCTAATCTGCAGATTTAATTCATTACATACATCATTTCCCCATAGCCTATACACCCATTTGTAATTTCTATGACATATTTTTCATCTGCATGCTTTATCCTTGGTGGAGAAAACATGAGGTTAGGAAACAAAACCTTTGATAAATATGTATTTAGTGGTGTGTGAAGTAATAATAAAAAAAAACCCCAAGCTTTTTTTCTTCCATGCTGCATTCTGCTGCATCATCCTGACCACAGAGTGAAGCAAAATTTGGCTCTATATACCTTTGAAATGATCTTATTGTTGTTGGATTGCATTGAACTTTATGGATGATGCATTATCATTTTATTTTCAGGTCAGAAATGAGTAAACATAACTGCATTTTCCAATATTATTTGACTTACCTTTCTGGGGAGACCAGGAAGGTGTGTCATTTATGACTGCATCTTTACCCAGTCTGACACACTTTTTAGATGCAGGAAATTAAGAAGTCTCATCACCTAAAGGCAAGGGTGCAAACCAACCAAGCATGTAAGAGGGGCTGCATGGAGCCAGTGAGCAAAATGCAAAGCTCTTTTTCCAGCTTTCACCAGCACCAGTTGTCCACAGAAGGGCAAAGACAAGCATATCAAGAAAAAAAAGAAAAAATCCTGTTTATTTACCCAGCAGTCTGTAGCTCTTGGCTTTCCTGATCCAATGGCATCTACAGTATCCTTTGGCTAGTTGTAAAATTTCTACCTATATATGGTGTGAATATTTTAATTTTTTTAAAAAATATCAATTTTTGGTTTCATTATGGCCTTAAATTCTTTTTCTAAGACACAAAGAAAAATTATTTTCTCTTTTCTGACTCAGTGCCAGTCACAATATTTATACAGCTCCATCATACAACCCCCTCGGTCATTTCTTTGCCTAGGTAAGAAGACTTAGTCTATTCAATCTTCGCTTGTTCAGGAGCTGTTCCATTACTTTTATTTTTCTCGTTGCTGTCTCTAAGATTTTTCCTCTTCTGCTACATTCTTTTTGAGATGAAGGGACCAGAACTGCACATAACATCGAAGATGCTGACACACACTGAAATTATACAGTGGATGAATGTGTAATTACATCCTTTCCTCTCCACTTACTGCAAGTTTTTCTATCATCCTCAGACACCTCTATGCAACCTCTCCTTGCTCTGTGAAAATAAACACCTTCCAGGGGTAATGATTTAGGAACTCTGCAAGACTGCTAAAGCCATTAGGTACCTCCCAGTCCCACCTCACTTTATAGGTAGTATATTTTCATAATATGCCACCATGACTACATGTGTAATTTTATTCTATATGTCTTCAGATTGCATTTTGCCTTTTGCAAGTGTGAGAAAGCTTGCAGAATTCTCTTTAGCTGTGCTCAGAAACATTTGCATTCTTTCATCATCTCAGTTCTTCTTGATGTCCCCTTGCTTATTGATATATATTATCACATAATCATTTGCCTGATTGGTCTCAACATCTCAGGAGAGATAAAGGAACCATCTTTGCTCCTAAGCTACTGACACCCTTCATATTATATCTTAGGTTTGTTTTTTGCTTAATGAGATTTTTTTTCTGTAGCTTTTGCAATAGACTTGATTCAGAGAACTCCTTCTATAGTAAAGTCTTCCACAGACAGGTCTAGTGAGAAATCTTCAAGGTTGATAATTACATGAAGAATTTATTAATCATAATTTATCATATTAAAATATGTATACAAAGCAGATAACTGAAAAAGTGTCTCAGTGCTCTCAGTTCATTTAAATACTCAGATTATTTCAAAACAACTTCTTATGGTTAACTGTTATATGGGTCTGATTTGACAAAAAATCGTCATATATTTTGAAGTGAAAGAAGATTTGTAGGGAGAGGTAATATTTATAATTTTACCTATTTCTATAACACAA
The DNA here is from genome assembly GCA_013397395.1 of Sinosuthora webbiana. NCBI lineage: Eukaryota > Metazoa > Chordata > Aves > Passeriformes > Sylviidae > Sinosuthora > Sinosuthora webbiana. The sequence goes on from VXBN01006745.1 coordinate 117,261, forward strand.
GCAAACAAAGCAAAAGCAAGCAACAACAACAACTCCAAACAAACAACCCAAACTTGTAGTGGTAATGATGAGGAAAAATCCCTCTTGGAGGTCTAAAGTTTCTTACAGATAGGAGGTTGCATCAAGAGATGTGGCAGCACTGAAATTCTTTGTGCCAAATATTTCAGATAGCAAAAGCCATATTGAATTTAAGGGTTCCTATAGATGGATCCCTGAAAAGGCAAAAACTGGCACAGACATGCATGGAAGTATATATATATATTTATAAACAACTCTTCCACTGTCAGTTATAACCCTGAATTTAATATTTGCTTCTGGGCTCATATGTGGTTGAGTCAGTGATTTTCTAGTCATAAAATTTTTCCTCAGTCTCCTTTGGCCCTTGGGATGCTTGCTACCTGTTGACTTTTCTCAGCACTTGCATGAGCCACAGTATCTCAACTCCTTACCCACACAAAAGATCAGTCTCCAGAGTCAATGCTGTAGCTCTACAGATGCTACCTAAAAAAAGAATTCCTCAGAACACCTAAATACATTACAGATAAAATGAATATTATTCACAACAGTGACAGGTAAGGGCAATGGAAACATGTCAGAATCACTGATCAGGGCAAGTGATGGCTTACACAATGTTTTTTGCTTTTAGATCCATATATGGGGTTTTACACACTGACCTCTAGACATGCAGGCATACACGTGCCTGAGCATATGCAAAGACACATTCCCTGTTCCCAGGGAATAGATTTTGTTACTTCTCTCTTGTATGTCTTGCTATAATTTGGCTTCTCAGGTTATTCTCAGACCTGACAGAGGCATCTCCATGGGGCTCTACAGAGGTCAGGTGTGTGGCAGGAGCCGATGATTTGGAATGTTTTTTCCCCTATGGTTATGATGTGGTCAAACTGCCCACAGATGCTGATTCTGATCTTTCCCATAGGGAAGAGGCTACCTTTGTTCTTTCTTGTTTAGTCCATCAAGACAAAATTACCAGGGTAATGGGAAGAGTTTTTTCCCTCACTAATCTGAATAATCAGATGGTATTACAGATTTTAGTCATCCCCATGTTGCTGAACACACAGTCCTTCCATGGACATGCAGGTTCTTCCACAGTGTCTCTTCAGATGGTCATTACTTAGGCCATTTAATTTCTCAGAGTTTTAGTTCTCTAAACTTTAAAATCAAATAATAACACCCATTTTCTCAATCACCTCCAAATGTGCTGTATAGGTAGAAGCACCTATTACTGACTGGTTTTAGAGAAACAGCAAGCTATTCCATTTGCTGTCCATCTACATTTGAACAGTATTCATAGCATTTTAAAATATCTTTTTGTTTTTTATAGATTATTTCCTATGTGTCTAGATGTAGAATTATCTGTACCAAATTGGCAGTATTTTTCAGGCAAAATAATTCTGTGAAGACCAGGTGTCTCACACACAATTTAAATTGGAACTCTCCAAAGCAGTGTCACATATTGCTGCTGGAAGGGGTAGCTCCTTTTCATCAGAGATGCAGAGTTTCAATACTTGTTTTGTTTTCAAGATTAGAGGATGAGATAGCATTAGCTTTGAGTAGGAATAGTTTGAGGGTTTTTGTGAGAGAACCTGTGAAAATAAGTCTTAGGTAATTGTATTATCTATTTGCAGGAGTTTTTTTCGTTCCCATTTGTATTTTTCCTTATCTGTCAACCAGTTTTCTCCAGAACTACCTGTAAGCCCTTTCATTATTTTCAACCAGACTCGAAAGTGTAGCAAGACCATTATGGACAATAAAAAAATTGTTCAGTATGAAAAAGAAAATGAAATTAGCACATCTAATGAGAAAGAAAGTAGGAAGAACTCAGCCTCATATCTTCCATTTGGTGGTAGCCAGATTGCTTTCCATAATGAACCTTTCAGAACTGTTTCTCCTCAGATGAACATTTCATGCGACTGTAGATGTACAAAAAGGTGTGAAACTAGGTTTCTTTATTTTTTTCTTCTTTTTGAACAATCTAATAAATAACCTCATTCATGACTCTAATGTTTTCCAAAATATCTTTTGGGCCTGATGAGGATGTCTGCACAATGATCCATGTTCTAGAATGCAGTCATTATTATGAGAAAAGGGAAGTTGTACATTACTTTTCTTACTGTCTCAAGACTCTGTTTAAGCAAAGCCTGATTCTATACTAGAAATTAGCTTCCAAAAGACTTCTAACTTTTCTTCCCCTTTAAGAGGCTTAATTAGGAATCATCCTATCTTAACTGTTGATAACTTAGACTGCAGTGCAAGGCAGATATATTTATGGCAATTGAGTAGCAGATGCAGAGATCTTGGTGCACAAGGAATTTTCAGGGAAGACTAGAATAATTCAGAGTCTGCCCGCACCTCCATATATCCTGACAAAATTTTTCCACCATAATTAGAATGACATTCAAAATAACAGCTACCATTTTCCCTGAAAACATAAACAAATAAACCTTCCCCAATTAGTTGCACAAGATGACTGAGCAAGCAGAGCTAAAGATTTCATTAAGAGCTTACTATGCTAATCTAATTAGCCTGGGAAACACTCACATATTATGGAACTGGAATCAATAAAAATTTTGAAAAGCTAGATTTGCACTTCAGTCACAAAAAGGATTATGCAGACATATCACCATTCTTTTGCCTTTAATTTTCATGAGCAATAAGCAGAACAAACACAACTCTTATCTGAAGGGTCACATGTAAATATGCATGACATAGTCTGAATATTTTTTGACATGAAAAAATTAGCAGAACTAATTTACGAGCTTTAATGTAATCCATAAACAATTTACACACTGTGTTGTTTTTTTCAGTGAGGAGAAAATGTATTCAGCCTCCTAAAATAATTTTGTAGCTTTTAACGAGTAGAAATTCTTCAAAATCCAGATTCCACTTCTACCAGATGTATAACATTGTGTGGAACTCACTCATAAGAATGCTCTCAGCAGTTGTCAAAGTAATGGGAGCTCATCTTTGTGGTTTTTGCATCATAGCTTTTAGCGAAAGAAGAAAATATTACTCTTAAATCAGCAACAGAAATTGCACAAAGTGGCTTAGTTGTTCTCAAGGACAGAGACACTTAAGCTGTGCTCCCTACAGGTGCAAAGCATGAGAAATTTCCTTGAACTTTTCCATCTAAAGTGGAACCTGCATTTAGTTTACAGAACAAAATGAAGTAAATCTGCATGAAGTCATACTTATAAACATGTAAATGCTTTTAGACTACTTTGATACTGAAAAAAAATTAGCACTAAAGAAGCAGCATGGCAGCATTATTGTTGAAAAAAGTTTTGCCACAGTGAAATTATGTGTCAATGTGCTCTTCATCATCACTTCAGCCACTCCACATCGTTTGTCTGGACAGCAAATCTACCTTATTCTGAAGCTTCTGTCTCCCTCTGGCCTATTATTTTGCTATGCATCAGGTAGCTTCTAGGCAGCTTAATTGTTTCTTCACACTATGTAAACCATTTAACATCTCTGGCATCCTGCAGAAATTAAGCTCATTATGGACCCAGTGGCCCAAATGACACCACTTTCCCACAAGGTACAGCAGGGAACGATATTAGTTGTAAAGCTCAAAGGAAAGAATATGTCACCTGTGACACATGGCTATAGAGGGAATGGAAGAAGAAAGTGATTTGTCAAGTTATATTTGTAGTGGTCAAGTGAGGTTAAAAATGGTCAAGGGTTACAACTACTGATTCAGAATCTTGTCAGAAAAACTGGCAAGGGTTATTCTCTTTCATTATGATCCAACCGCCCCCCACCCCTTCCTGCCTCCTCCCCACTGATTTCCCCTCTGTACTCTGTCATCCTAAGACATCTGAAATCCTTATCCTTTGACCTAAATTGGAATGAAATTAGTTAAACAGTAGAATAAATGTAAAAGACTAAATGAGAAAGGGGGAGAAATCCAGATGTTATTATTCAGTAGGATTTGTTGGTCAAATAAAGATTAAATTGAGTGAAAGTGATAGAATTTTGCCCAGCATTTATTTGAAAGCTAGTCTTTTTTGGATTATAAACTGGTGTTGAATCTGAGTGTTCCAAAATGTGATTCAGAACACGATTTTCTCTAAATGTACTTGCCAGAGGTAAATGTAATAATTTATGGAGTGTGCAGAGAATGTTTTCTTCAGCTATTTGCTATTCAGAAAAGGTTTACCTTTGCTCTTACTGTTAGGCTTTTACGCTGGCAGTCTTATTAAGGTCAAACCCTATCAAAATATTACCTCTGGGGTCAAAAGGGTAGTGTAGTCCTTCCCAAGGCTATTTGGTGATCAACTGCTGGAGGGCACTTAAGAGAGATCCAGAGCAGTACACCAGCCCCTGGAGAATGAAACAACATCTAGTTTTTGACAGCTTCCTGTAGTCATGAACTGGGAGATTTATGAGGTTAGATTTGATCTCTAGTCCTGTCTAAAGCCAGGTATGCTGTATGCTGCATTACTAAACAGGCTAGTAGGCAAAGCTAATAAAGCTTCTTAAAGGTGAACTTGAAAGGCTACTTTTAAATCTCCAGCTAGCTAGCTAAATCCATTTTAATGCCAGCTGTGAGAATTAGGGAAATGCAATCTCACAGGTACATTTTAATAAAGCAAACAGCTAAAGCAACACTCTGTCTACTTTCTGGCAATGTTTCTTCAGCAGCAATGAAAGCACAAACCTAGCAAAGGTGAATTTTCATTTATGTTGTTTAAAATTTCTAATATTCTCCTGTGTTGAAAGTAGTCAGGACCATCTCTTCACCCTGTTCCATAAGCCCTAGATCAATATGGTCTGACTCAGCGCCTTAAACATGTTAGGAACTTCCAAAAAATTCATACTCTTTTAATGGTATGTTACATTCATTTAAACAATGAAAGATTGAGAAATCTAGTAGCCTCCTCTTAAAAAACAAGTTTTGAGAGACAAATTGTTAAATGACACTTTACACTTCTGTATATTATGTACTGTGGCAGAAAAAGTAAAGATTAAAATGCATTTGAGTGCTTGAACTGCATCAAAGTCAGCCTCAGTATTTTACAGATATGATAAAACTGCTGAAGTACCTATGAAACACATGTTGCATGTGTTTGATTGGAGCACAACTTTGAATTTTCCTGTAATTATTTCTAGTGCCCCAGAATCTGGTACTTGAAATCTCAGACCTCAAAGTCTGTGAATAAACCTTATGTCAGTCAAATAGTAAGTGAAGTGAATAACTTCAAGGAAAAAGGGGATTCTTTAAGTGAGACAGAATTATTCTGCCACTTGCAAACAAAGAGAAAGTAACTTCAGGAAGAAAAGTAAAAAGTATATTTCTGACAAACCCCAAAAGCTAAATCTTGTAGGATTTATCCAAAAGGAGGATCCATGAGGCATGTGATCATACAGCAGAGAGAGTGAAGCCCATGTCATAATTTTTACAGCCCTTACTCTGTGTATGTTGCTGTCAACCTTCATTCTTCCTGAGTAAAGCCTTACTTTGTGTAGAAACCCCACTAAAACCAATAGGCATGCTAATTTGTGCTACACAGATCTCTACATTTCACAGGGTTGTTACTCACCTTTCTCTAAGTACAGACAAATGGTTCAAATTTTCCCTTAGTATTTACATATTCTCCCTCATTTCTTAATTATGCTGAAATGCTAAAAGGCTCTCTGACCGCACTATTTTATTTCTTTGCCTTTAATTGATATTGTTTCACAGGAGATATTATCAATTATGAGGATGATAAATGACCACGTGTCTTTCCAGAAGCTGCTTCAGCAAGCTGTCGGACATGAGAGTTATTCCTGACCCTAAGGTCAGAATTAGATTTATCATCAAAATGCAAAACAAAACAGGAGAGTGAGACTTAGTTTACTCGGAAATGGTGCAACTTGTCAAGTATGGTAGTGTGTTGTTACTTGATAATTAGTTCAAGACAAGCTTGAAGCTGCTTCAAAGTACATTTTAAATCAGACCATACTGAAGAGTCTTTGGGGGAGGCATCAGTAAGAATTCAGTGGAAGAATAGGATGCTGTGAATGTTTGTTATTCAAGTATTTCCTTTCGTTATGCATGAGTTATATGGGAGCAGTAAGAACATATTTCTTCTTTTTTTCTCCCTTTGATGCAGGTAAAAATACAAGTCAGCCAAAACACACATTGAACTAAGAAAGGTAAAGCAAAACTCTCTGCAGACTTTAATCCAATTTCTAGGTTACCAGAGATGATGACAATAAAAATAACTAATGAGAAAATCCTGAGTATGTATATTTCTAAACTCGCATAATATGGAACTTCAAACAAGAAAAAAATACGTGAAAAAGAATTTAACTTCTCTGGGATTTTTGATGCAAGTTTGCAAAATGCCTTGGATGCTGAGTTCCTAGTCCATAAATAAGACCACGTATGAAACATAAAAAACATGACAGTTACAAAAGGCTTGTAAACATTAAAAAAATCAAGAAAATATCTTATAAAATAACTGATTTTTTCTCATTAATTTAAATATTCAGTACCTCTAAATGCAAAGTTTAAATTATGATCAGTTTTCACTTCCAATCAAAGAACTCTAAAAAATATTTTTGAAGGTCTACTATTCATCAACATTTAAGGGAAGTTAAGGGATTATGTATTTCACAGAGTGAAAAGGGTGGGTGAGTGTATATTTCACACACTTTATTTTTGTAATATTATCACCTTGAAGTAATTAGTAATAGTAATTCTATATAAATGGCAGGCTTATCAAATGATACAATCTGTTCACTATTTCTTTTGGTGTCATTAATAAGATGTTGTAGTTTGGATTCTGATTGTTCACAGACTAACAATTTACTAATACATATTTTAATAGGGGTTTATGTTCACTGAAGGATTTATGCCTGTCTGCAGTGATCATACAATCAGAAAACCACAAAGTGGTCAAGAATGAAAAGAGTATCTGGAGGTCATTTGATCCAACCTCTCTGCTAAAGCAAGTTCACCCAGAGTGGGTTGCCCTGGACCACGTCCATCTGAATTTTAAATGTCTCCAAGGATGGATACTTGACAACCTTCCTGGACAATCTGTGCCAGGCCTTGGTCACCCTTACACTGCAAAAGTGTTTGCTGATATTCAGAGGGAATCTCCTGCGTTTCAGTGTGTACCCATTACCTCTGGTCCTGTCACTGAGCACATTGAAAAGAATCTGGCTCTTCTTTATACCTTTCTTTCAGATATTTACATACATTAATGAGATCCCCCTGAGCTTTCTCATCTCCAGGCTGAACAGCCTCAGTTCTCTGTCTTTCCCCATAAGAGAGATGCTCCAACCCCCTCAAGGTCTTTGTGGCCTTTTTCCAGACTTTCTCCAGTATGTCCAGCCCTCTTTTGTACTGAGGAGGCCAAAGCTGTAGAACACTCTGGGTGTGGCCTCACCAATGCTAAGCAGGGGTGAAGAATCGCCTTTCTCGACCTACAGGCAATGTCTCCTAAAGCATTCCCTCACCTTTCTTTACTGCAGAGGTATGGTACCAGCTCATGTTCAGCTTGGTGTCCATCAGATGGCCAGGTCTTCTTCTGCAAAGCTGCTTTCCAGCTGGGTGATTCCCAGCATATATACTGGTGCATGGAGTTGTTCCTGCCCAGCTGCAAAAATTTGCATTTTCCCTTGAAAATTTCCCTGTCAGCTCATTTCTCTATCCTAATGAGGTCTCCCTTGAGGGCAGCAAAACCCTCTGGTTTATCTTCCTAATCTTCCCAGTTTTGTAACATAACCAAACTTGCTGGAAGGCCTTATCCACTTGTTCTTGCTGATCTTGCTCCCAGGTGGGCTATGGGAGATACCCACTACCATTAACGTGTACCTGTCTGCTGGTAGGTCACCTGTATCAGTGATAAAGGCCTATGGTCTTTTTTCTTATCTGAACTGTACAGAACCTAGTCATGGAGAATTTTCAGGATTTTTTTTGGTGGTCAAAGCAAATTTTTCCATACTGTCTTTTATTGTTCTCTGAATTCATTGCTTTTGCTCAGCATGGCTTTTGCTCTTTAGAAGTGTAACCCCCTAAGGAATGGTAAAGGAACATATGCCCATCATATATTTTTGCTTTTTCTAAGACATGTACTGTAAGTATATTATGTAGAGTAAAAGACATGATGTACTGTGAACTTTAGGGGTTTACACTACAAGGCAGGTGGTAAGGAATATTGTCTGTATGGAATGTATATTATCAAAAAATATTATGATATTTTTTGGGACTGCATTAAGCAGTGCTTTCCTTGTGTCTTTATTCGTGCCAGAGTTAGATACATAAGGATAAATTATGTGCATTTATGCCAAGAATAACTCCTCTGTGATTTCAGTAAAACCTTCATACAAACAAGCATACTATCTATTTTTAAAAGTGCTTTAGATGTCTATACATTCATGTTCGGTTGTAGAATATCTAACAGAGTTCAGCAAGTGGTTGGATATGATATTGTCACAAATTTTATATAAAAATAAAAGCAGAAAATAAATCTTTGTACTTATACTTCTTTATAAAACAGTGTGAATTTTTTATCTTTAGAAATAATCCCACCGGTTTTATTTGGGAGGAGGGACATGCTACAAAGCTACAAAGAAATGGGAAAGAACTTTATCAGAAGTGGAATTACATTATCTACTACTACTATTGACAACTGGCCTAATCTGTGATATGAGAGGGAAAGAGAAGTGGCACAAAACTCACTATATCAAGACTTAAGCTTAGGAAAAGGGAAAATAAAATGAAAAAAAAATATTATTAACCACTGAAATAAATAAAGTATCGACTCCCAAAAATCATAAAAAATGTTTGACTGACCACTATGTTAAGTGGGGAAAAAAATCTAAATTAAAAGAAAACGAAATCTGTGTCCTTCCTATGCTGAGGATCTCAGAGCTGGAGGCAGTATTCCAGGTGGGGTCTAATGAGAGCAGAATAGAGAGGGAGAATCCCCTTCCCCCTGCTGGCCATGCTCCTTTTGCTGCAGTGCAGGACACAACTGGCTTTCTCAGCTGCAAGCTCATCTTACCAGGTCATGTCCATCCTGCCCTCCATCAGCACCCCCCTTTTTGGCAGGGCTGCTTTTACTCTGTTTATCCCCCAGCCTGTGTTGGTACTTGGAGGTTGCCCTGACCTTTGTGCAGGACTTCCACTTGGCTAAACCTTTTGAGTTCCCATGGGTTTCCTTCTTGAACTTTTCCAGGTCCCTCTGGATAACATCACTCTCCCTCACATGTGTCAGCTGCACCATTCAGTGTGGCATCGTTTGCAAAGTTGTTGGGGATGTCCTGAATCCCTTTGTCTATGACATTGATTAATTGAACAACATTAATTGAATAGCACTGGTCCCAGTCCAGACTCCTGAGGCGCATAATTTGTCACCAATATTCACTGGGACACTGAGACATCAACCACTGCTTTCTGGATGCTGCTGTCCTACCAATTCCTTATTCACACACCAAATCTGTCTCACTCCAGTTTGGAGAGATTGTTACTATGACAAAGGCCTTACAGACCTTTGGTAGAAGACATCTGTAGCTCTTTTCCTGCCCACCAATGTGGGCATTCCATTGTAAAAGGCCATTAGGTTGATCCGGCAGGATTTGCCCATGGTGCCCATCTTGAATCACCTTCCTGCCCCTCATAGCTTTTTCTGTTCCCTGCTTTTTCCAGTGACAGAGGTGAGGGTGACAGGTTGGTGGTTCCCAGTGTCCGCCTTTCTACTCCAGACAACTGAAAACATTTTCATATGTCAGATCATGTCCCAAACAACAAATTCAGACTCATGCTGAAGAAAATGGTAACACCTATATGACTTGTAACACAACACAGAATTTTTGCATTTGGCAAAAATTTGGAATTTTGGCATTTTTGCATTTCCTGAAACTGTGGCACAGTGTGTGAGTACTAAGAATTTCAGATCAGTGTATAAAAGTAGTACTTTGTTGAATAGATAATATCAGCCATGATTTAAAGCTTTCTTTAGAAAACCAATCTCCAAATAAATTTAAGAAAAACTATCTGTTTGTTTGGGAATGACACAACACTAAGTTAACAACAAAATACCCACTGAATTAGTACTCAGGAAGAAAAAATTGGTCAGGCATTATCACTTTATTTTGCTATTTATTGACTTCTGTAGTTTCTTCAAAGGTGGAAATGAAGTGAAATTGAATGAAATATGTTGCACTTCTTCCTCTTTATAATTTATGAAATCCTACCTCTGACTACTGAAAACTCATATAGTGTTTTAACATGAAGCAAATCTTTCTCCTTTGTGGAAATAAAATTTGAATTTATCCTTTTCAAAGCAGAAAAAATACAGTCTTGACATGACATTTGCATTGCAATGAAAGAGTCAATGTATCTATGATTATGGATTAGCACTGAATTAATGCAAAGTGGTACACTTTCTCTTGTATTCCTAAATGTGAGCAAAGGAACTTATATGATCTTTCACAAGATCTTTGAGGAAATCTGATCTTTGCAATATTCCTGAGATAGAATGAATTGACATTCCCTGAACTCTTTGCAGAGGAGGCATTTAAAACAAAATTTGGATCTATGTCTGCCTGTAAAATTATTCAGGGTTCTTTAGGTAAATTGAACCAAAGCAACATCCAACATCTCAATAAATTTATTGAAACATCTAGAAAAAACTATGCTATTAATGGAGGAAAAAGTAATGAAAAGGATAGAATGCCTTTCTTTCTACATCTGATTTTATCTGCAGATAGATGCAAAGAAGATTTTTGAGGTGAATTATCAGAAGTGAAAAATAATTTTTTTGACAGAAACTTGTGGTGATATAATAATGATTCTACAGAACAGGGAAGTTCTATGTCTGTCAGTATACTAAAGAATTTTAAAGATTAATGCACTCTTTCATTCTTACCCATGCGATGTGATGATTCTGTAGTGGCTTATTCTGTGTTGTGAATACACATCTGTTGGAGTTAGATGAACTTACTTGAGAGACAACTGCAGAAAGGAAAAGCAAAGAGGAATTTTAGTCTGAGTCAATTATAAAAGAAGCAGAGATATGTAGTGATCTGGTATGGTCATGGTATGAAAGGCACCACTCATATTGGGCCATAAAGGAAACAGAGACTTGTATTAGACACTTGCAGTTGATTTTCATATACTTTTATTGGCTGTTTTGATAACATAGTTTTTATGGAAATTACTTTATTTTACAATGCAAATGCTCTTGAGTTTGAGTACAGAAACTGGTCTCTAACACAGTCAGTGTGTAGTATTTGCAGGAAAACATGAAATGGCAAGTATTTAAGTGGGCCTTTTACTTTATTTCTAAGTCCTCAAAAGGAAAATATAATCTCTTGGAAAAAATAGCTGCTCTTTTCCTTGAAGAGAAATCTCTGCTGCTGCTACATGTATATATATTGCATACCATTATTTTCTATTCTCTTGATAAATATATTAAAGATAATGCTTTTGTGCCTTTTTAGTTATGTTTCCTCAAGACAGCTAGTTAACTGTATACTATATACAATAGTATATAAACAATACTAAACTCTAAACTATTTTGCTAGTCTATGAAATGCTCTTTTTCTATTTTTTTCTGCCAATTTGCTGTACAGCTCTAATGTTTGAGAGCATAGACATTTATTTTTAAAGAAAAGATAATAATTTTCTGCACATGTCATTTATGTCTGGATACTTTGAAAACACTTACCAGCAATAAATACTTCAGGTGGTTTCAAACTGTATGAGGGGGTGCAGGAGATAATGAATAAACATTTTTTCTAAGATCTGTGATTCATTGTTCTACATGATAATTTCTTATGTAAATAATATATGATGTATGTAAACATATATATCATGCAAGAAATGCTGAATTCAAGGAACCTTTACAAAGAAAATATTTCTTAAAAATATTTGGTTATTAGATTGGGAAAGAACAGTTTAACTTATGCAGTATTTCTGAATAAATAAAAGACAGGAGGTTCTTAGGTTTCACAGTGTGTATCAACACCAAACAAGTTGTCCTTATTCCATATGGTCATTTTCATGTGTATATAACAGTATGGAAAAATTATTTTAGAGGAACGAGCTGAGAGAATGAAAGAAGGTAGTAATGTTTCTTTTTCTGAGAAAACTGCATTACTAACTTTCTCTACATCTAAAGGGACACACTTCTAAATGCAGCAAAACAACTCAAAATATCACAACTCCTTAAGACTTCCGCTAAATAATGAACTTGAATTGCACCATTATACTTCTTTGGGTATTATATATCCAGATTTTGGAAAGAAAGAAGTGTCATACCCTACTGGTGAAGCATCATTTAACAGAATGAGATGTTCTATGTCACCGTTTCTAAGCAGTTTAATTCTGAGTGCAAAAAATCACACACACACACACACACACACACAAACAACACACACATACACACATTACGCTCCTTATTAATTTATTAGAGGTGAATGCTATTTTTTTGGAGAGAAAAAAAAATACAAAACCCCATAAGCCAAAATTTGAATTGTACAATATAGTATCCAGAGCTTTCCTTTTAAAAAGATGAGTCTGTCACATGCATAATTTCAATTTATAGCAACACAGACATTAATGCAATAACAAACCCTCCAAAATTCACCAATATTTTTTTAAAAAAATCTTTTCCCTTCATTAACAAGTGTACTGTTTCCTAAACTGGATTACTACTATATTGGATATAAATCAGTGAAAAAGTCCAATTTTCATACACATGTGTGGTTTTGTATTAGCACCTGGGCTATGGTGTTTTTAAGGGGAGAAAAAATATTTATAAGCTTAGGATATGAGTTGATCTCTAGCTGATTTTAAATGCTTAGGAGCCAAATTCTACTAAACTCCAGAAGTCTTGCTCAAATACTTCCATGCAGTGAAGCAGATCTTTCAGCTGTCAGGTGTCTGCTGTCACATCTTCATGCTGTAGGAACACACTGACACAGGAAGCACTGAACAATGACAGATCTAAGTCACAAGGAATAAAAGGGGTTTAGGAATTCCTCAGGTGTCAATTCAGCTTCTTAAAAAATATATGAAAAAATATATTTCATTTTATATTACCAGAGTGGTTTCAAACACAAAATAAATCCAGTTCCTTTACTGGAATGATTTCAGGTCAAGAAAATGCATTTTTGTTTATAAGTGCCTTGGAGAGGTAAGGATTTTGTAATTTATCTTATGAGATTGGAATGGTGAAAGTGAACACCTTCAACCATCATGGTAATGTCAAAAGTGGTTTTTTTAGGAGCAAGCCTGTTTCCCTGGTCACTACCTTTTCCAGAACATTCTGATTTGGTAATGTGTCACTAGAGGGTGCTGCAAAGTTGTTTTCTAATATATTATACAGATAACTAGTATTTATTTTAATGTTTGTAGAAAATACAGGTCCAAACTTTCTGGATAGAAAACCTCTATGAAGTACTGACAAACTATCACTGGCTGACAGGCTTGAATGTCATAATCCGAAAGAAAGAAAATTTTTCAAGTTTAAATGACAGACCCAAAACATCAGTGAATGAATAATAGTATGTCTTCGGTTTTCACTGTAGGTACTAGAAAGGATCTTGATTAGGACACCTTTGCATAATTATATAATAATTCAAATTTATTTCAAGCATGTCTTCTGACCATTAGCATGCTACTATGTTGAATCAAGAAGATTAATTAAGAAGGTGAGAACTTTACTTTTCTGGAAAGACTGAAGTAAAAGCTTGTTCTTTAATTTAAGATGAGGACCAGGCCTTTTTTTTTTTTTTTTTTTCATTGTTGTTACAAAGACTTCTAAATGGAAACAACAAACCAGTAGAAGAAATAGTGTGTGGCATGGCGTTGGTTGAATTGTGTATAAATAATACAAATCACATCCTACAGTTCTGGACTATCATCTGTACTTATGACTGCTAAAAGATAGTGGAAAACATTGTGACTTTACCAAATCACTAAATTACAGTGAGGGGCACCTACAATATTTAGATTTCTGGCAGATATATTTCTGACTGTGAGATATGATGGAGAAAACAACTACCAATTAAAAGTCCCCTGTAAGTTAATGAGCACTGAACAGTGTTAGAGGAGTATGTATGATTAATGTATTAGTATGATTGTCATAATTTCAGCCAAATGCAGTTCAGATGTGATAGTGGTACATGGAGGTGAAGGATTAGAAAAGAAGCCCATCTTATTCATGTACATCCTCTTTACCTTTGTTTGATAACATTTTTCCCCCAGCTTTCCCTTACTTGTGATAGCTTTATTAAAAATAATTTCCGATGCCTCTCCAAACCACTAATTACTGCTCAGTTGCAAACTATGTTTACAGATCCTGCTTTTGAACCTAAAGGGACTAGTACAAGACACCATAATGTATTTCGAGACCGATAAATCCCCAAGACCTTCTGCTTGCACCCCTGGAGCTCTGGCAGGTACTGCTGGAGCCATGACACAAAGGTTTCCACCTGTGGGAATGATGTGACTCAGCAAGGAAAGAGCTGCCCTGCCCACAAGAGAGCTAAGGTGGTTGTGAAGTGCACAGATTTAACACGTTGACTGGAAAACATTTTCGGGAGCTGTCTTTGTGACTGCACAGTCGTTTGCAGGGAGGTGTGGGTTCTCTCTGCCATGGAGCAGCTGCTATGGGGACATGTTTGTGTAGTAGTGTGCCCCAGGTGAAGAGCAGCTCTGTATCAAGCTCTGGCCCAATGAGCTGGCTGCTGGCTTCTACTGAGAATCTTCCCCTGCTGCTGTGGCTTGCAAGCTACCCTTTCTCCAGCACCTCAGGTTGCCCACAGTATTCTGACCTTCCTCAGAGGTATTTCTCTTTACTTTCCCTGTCAAGCTCAGATGCTCTTTTCTGTCGGGCAACAAAAGAATGCAATGCGAACCTTTGCACACTGTTCCATGTAACTGTTGGACTCTAGGAGCTCCTCACAATGCTTTTCAGTCCTCTAGGGCTTTGAAAACAGCATGAAAGGGCTAGAAATAGGGTGGAGGGGAATATACTCAGCAAGGTCACAGAAATGATTTAGTTGTTATTGACATTTTTGCCTCTTGCAGCCACCCATCTAAGAATAGAATGAAATCCTTGTCATTTATCTCCCTCAGTGGATCCTAACCCTGTCACAAACTGAAAATTATTTCCTTTCCACAATAGATAGTGCAATGTCTGAGCAGTAGTTAGTAGTTACAGTGTCAGTACAAAGCAATAGGCAACTATGATAAGTAGCTTATTGACACAATACATGGTAATTTCTCAGTTGGAACAATTGTGTCAATACACACTTGGGAAATTTGTAATTCATGGAAATGCTATTAATAAATGATATGTCATTATGGAGAGACCTCTGTTCCATAGGTTCACATATGTACTGCCGTGATCTGCTTTAGCAGTGAATTGATGCGCTCAGAAATAAGTATTTAAACAATTAATGTAATAATGTTAATGATAAATATGCATTCTCAAAACAACAGAAAGAAACATAACACTTTGGAGTTTAAAACTTAGATCTTATTACTAAATTAATAGAAAAAATAAAATCAGTCACTGATCCTAGTTACACATAAACAACTGTAATGTTTGGATTTCCCTTTCAAAGCATTTGAGCTACAGTAGTGATGAAAAAACATCCACAGAGTGTTTTCATTTTTCACTGTAGTCTTCTATAACTTCATAATATCTAAACTAATTTAAACCTGTATTAATAAAAATGCTTTGAACTGAGACCTTGCATGTCAACTGGCAACACAGAAAGAATTTTTACTGTCAAGTTATGATCCTCTAAATTAGAAGTTGCTTTATAATTGAAATGCTGACACAGACTTCTAATTGTAGAGGTGTTGGCAGGTGCTGCTATGCTAGCATTATATTAGCAACTTTTGCCTGTGAATCTTGTTCATTAAAGGTTATGTTTATATCCTATGCATACAGATTATAGACTGTAGAATGACAGCTGTGTAAAATCAGTCAAATTAAAACACACAGTGTAGATGAAAAGAGTCACATATTAAACAGATTAAATTAGTAGCCTTCAAAGTTTCTTTCACTTTAAAAATATATATGGGAAATAGTTTTAGAGCTACCTGCTTAAGAGTAAAACAGTACATGCAATGGTTTCTGATACAGTATTAATCATTAAGGGAAAATAAAAACACTTCTTCTCCTTTAACTGAACATTAAATTAGCTCAACTATAGTAGCAGTCTGAATTGCAAGTGAATAGAGCATGGACCTAATTGCTGTAGTGTTCCAACCCTCCAAGCAGTGCAGATGTTATGCAAATAGTTTTGTGTTCATTTTCAGATAGTAAAATGTGTCCTTTTTGCAAAATCAGAATGGATACCAACGTGCATGCACACAGAGTTAAAAAAAAAAAAAAAAAAAAAAAAAAAAAAAAAAAAAAAAAAAAAAAAAAAAAGGAAAAAAAAAAAGAAGAAAAAAAAATCACTGAATTCCCCTATGTCTGGTTATTAGAAAAACCTTTCAAAGCACAGGCTTGTTTTAACCAGTCATAGGGACTGATCCGCACCAAAATTCTTGATCAAAAGGTAGTAGACTTAGATAAAATTCAGATCTAAATCTCACTGAGCTGCTGGTTTTGCTGAGGGTTTGTGTGTGTGCATATTGAGCATGTTTGGGCTGTGAAGTACCAGTGTTCTATGTCTTTGTAGGTATAAATGTCTTCTTAAGCCTTTTCTATCCTGTCTCCATCCTGCAGAAAATCATGGTCCCAGTGTGGAAATAGCTGATACATTCTGCTGGTGTATGTTAGCTTATTTCCATCTCTGTCTAATGATAATTTACCGTGTAAGTGCCTTAGGGATGAGACCTGTGGTAGATATTGAAATAATAAAAATCATCCCAGTTTTGAAAATGGTGAGGCTTTTTTCAGATTTCTAATGTTTCCATGCACCTTCAGTGGGGAATTCCTGTTATTCAGGGTTACAATGCAGATGCTAGTATACTTAAATTATTTAAAAAACAAACAAAAAAAAATAACCAAATGAAAAAGAAATATTTAAACATTTTTTCCCTTTTATTTTTAATTCCTTTTTTTTTTTTTTTCAGTCAGATAGTCAATTTGATATTAAAAACATACATTTGTTAAGCTGGTTCTGTGATATTAACTTATGCTTTTTACATGGAAAACACATTCATCAAGTCCCCTCCCAGCAGTATATTTAAAAGCATTGTTATTTTTAGTAGCTATTCTTTTAAGTAGATATCATAACCATATTTCCATATGTACTTTATTTGACAAGGAGGGGGAAAAGCGATACAAGGATAAAAATGTTATTTCATGGTAACATTTCAGTGTTATTTGTTGCAGGAAGTTGCATTTTTTCTTCATCCCATCTATTTCTATCCTCTCTGTGCCTTACCTATACCTGTCTTTACCACTTGCTCAGTTACATAGATTTGCTTTTGTGTTTGGCCCCATGTGTATGTGCATAGTAGTTCATTCCCACACTTATACATCCCCATATAATTATGAATTAGCATGTCTTGAGCTTATTGGCTTAGTTTCTAACACTGCTTCTCTGTTGCTATCACGCTCCATAATTTTTTATGTCTAGTCACTTTTTTCTCTTGTGTGGTTCACCAGGGTATTGGACCACGGGGAGAGGATTGCCTTAATTTTTTTATTGGAAATTTTGAGATAAATCAATGATCAACTCTTTAAATAAAATGTATTGAATATCAACTAAATCTTTTATCAATATCATTGGTTTTTAAAAGGCCCAAAATTTTAATAATGGCATTCTTTTGTCTGGCAACTGCATCAGAATTCTTCTCTCACTGAGACATTATTTTATACAGAACTACTTGTTTGGGTATTTTTTAGGTACAGTCAAATCTTAGACATTTTTTTTCTTTGGATAACAAGCACAAATTAGGACAAAAGAACAGAGAGAAGACAGCTGGATACATTTTCTATTCTTGTTCTATTTCTCTCACAATGCATTTAAGAGGAGTGATTAAGATCCTGTAACATTCTCTCTTCTCTTGCTGTGGTAAAGAGGATCCTCAGACAGCAGAATGCAGATCGACTTCCAAAACTTGTCTCCAAATGAATCAGTGGAGAGAATTGAAAAAAAAAAATATTTTGACTTATTACTAGTTATTATTGCAGTTTAAGAACAAAGTATACTATGAGTAATTTTCTTATTAAGAAGAGTCTTGGAGCCTGACACAGTTACTGGAGGGATGTTTGCATTGTCAGGAAACATAGAAGACAGGCCCCTTTTTGAGGTTGAATTAGCATTTTATCCTTTATCAGAAGAAATACAGGACAGAACAGGTAAGCCAGTTATAAAGCCTTTATCAATTGCTCAAGTATCTGCTGGCAGACTGTTATTAAGTAACTGTGAATTAGTTAGATAAATAAATGAACACATAAAGTACTTCCTTTAAAAAGCCTGCATTAACCATAAATAAATAAGGTTTTTCAACCAAGCAGTAATTACGTATTTGCTCTACTCAATGTCTCAGACTTCTTCCACTGCACTCATACTTGCAGAGCTGGGACTTTACCTGCAGAAGTGCATGGTTTTCCTCACTTGTAAGTGCAAATGGCTTTAAAATTGATTTTTTATAACAAAATAAAGGATAAGATATGAAAACAGAAATATCAGAACACACACAAAAATCTTATTGTTCTGAGCATACAGAAATGCCAATTTGATTTCACCCCTGCCACCTGGAGGAAGCAGATTTTGCAAGATTTTACAATTGCTATCATTATGGTTATTACTACTTCTCCTTCCACTACTACTGCTATTAAACAGATTTGTTAAAGTGAGATGTCATGCTGTATATAAGTTTCTACATATCTCAAGCAAACAAAACTAAAAGGAAAATTATTTCTTTTACAGACAGGACAAACCTTAGCCATGTGCTACTGAAACAGATCACATAATTTAAAACCAAAAAAGGAAATTAACTGCAGTTAAAAATCAGTGTTAATCCATTGAAATGCCACTATCATCTCATGCTCTTTTGTGCCTCAAAACCGTGTTAGAAAACATTTAAATAGGGAGTAAAATCACTATAGAGTTCATCTAGGTAATATTGCACTCATAGATGAATAAAACTGTTGCCACCTAAAGAGTAATAGTAACTTGGCATGAGCCAAATGACCTTATATGTAAATAAATAAGTAAGTATGTGTGTAAACATGCCTGTATACATATAAAGATGTGAAAATACAGGTATGCTTTTATGCATACAGATGTGTTTCCCTATGTTATAAACCCAATACCATTCTTTTCTCTTATATATTTAGATCTGTCAAAGCTATTCTTCCATAACATTTAAGAAATAATATTTTGCTCCATGATATAATGATGGTTTAGCTAGCAGAAAAAAAAATCTGTTGAAGGGAAAACTATTTTCCGTCAGTAAAGCCCTTCAATTCAAGGCAGGGATGGCTTTAGTTTAAACAATCTGTTTGTGGTATTAAACTGATTTCGAATGTGTAGCTTAGTCTTCTTCACAGAATCATGGAATCCTAGAATGGTTTGGGTGGGAAAGGATCTTAAAAATCATCTAATTCCAATTCAAATCCCCACCATGGATAGGGACACCTTCCACTACACCAGGTTTCTCAAAGCCCCCTACAGCCTGACCTTGAACACTTCCAAGGGTGGGGCCTCCACAGTTCTCTGCCCTCTTTCAGTTTAAAGCCATACCCCGATGTCCTATCGCTACACGGCCTTGTAAAAACTCCTCCGATTTCTTGCAGGCTCCTTTTAGGTATTGGAAAGATAAGGATAAAAATAAGGTCCTGCAGCAGTCTCTTCTCCGGTCAGTAATCCCAGCTGTCTCAACCTATCTTCATGGAAGATATATTCCAGCCCTCTGATCAGCTTCGTTGTCCTTATCTGGAGTAGTTCCAGCAGGTCCACATCCTTCCTGTGCTGGAGACTCCAGAGCTGGATGCAGCACTCCAGCTGCAGTCTCATGAGGGCAGAGCAGAGGAGCAGAATCCCCTCCCCCTCTCCTGCTGTACCAGCAGCTTTTGATGCATCCCAGGACACAATGTTCTTTCTGGGCAGTGAGTGCACCTTGCTTGGTCTTGCTGAGCTTCTAATCAGCCAACACCCTCAAGTCCTTCTCCTCAGGGCTGCTGCCAAATCATTTTCCTCACAGTCTGTATCTGTGCTTCAGATTGCCTTAACGTGTGTGTAAGACCTTTCATTTGGCCTTGTTGAACCTCATGAGTTTCTCATATACCACTTCTCAAGCCTGTCAGAGCCCCTTTGGATGACATTCCTTACCTCCAGCAAGTCAACTGCACCACAGTTTGGTGTCATGGACAGACTTACTGAGGGTGCACTCTATCACACTGTTCATGTCACTGACAAAAATGTTAAGCAGCGCTGGTCCCAATGCTTGGAAACAATTGCTTGAATCACCTTTACAGGTGATCATATTTTTTTTTTTTAATATACTTTCTTTAGTTCTGGCAGAAAATTAAGTTCTCTGAGGACTAGTGGTGAGGTAAACTCCGAATTAACTGCCAAAATGCAGTAATTTTTCCCTTCTGCTTAATTGTATTGTGGAAGCAATCAATCATGCAGCAAAAGCAATTACATTTTTGTTTTTATTCTATTTTTTTACTATATTTGTTAATATCAAAGTGCATATTGTGTTTGAAAAGATGCTCTCTCTCCAACACAGTGCCTCTCTGAGAGCAAGGAAGCAAAACAAATCCAACAGTAATGAAATAATTCTTGTTTTTGTGGTAGGGTACTGGGTAGAAGAAAGAGATGCATATACACAAATATCTCACGAAAATATTTTCTCAAAGAATACTTAATACATTTTGACTAAAATAAGAATTAGAAAGATGTGTCTGCCCTGTGCAGAAAATTGCATCTGTTCAGCACACCCAGAAACACCTGAATGTCAGAAATACTCAGCTGAAACATTTTATTCACATCTGCTGATAATAATGCCCCATGGGTATTCAGAAACCTCATGCCACTACTCTCAGTAGGTTTGGTTCATTAGCAAAGATTTTTCCCCTTGATGCACTTTTGGCCGACATGTAACATGACTATTTTTTTAATGTACTGAGTTTTCATCTCCCAGGGGGCAAATATATCTATTTGCTAAAAGTTGAAACTATTATTGAAAAAATACAGTGATTTTGTAACTCAAATATTTTACATAGGAAACAACCTGCTTCACAGGCAGCTTTATTGGTAACCTTGGCATTACAAAGATCCAGAGCTACAGAATACAGTACCAGCCAAAAAGCTAACCAGCAGACTGGGATTGCAGTCTTAACTACTCCATGATATGGGTAGGTAGTGTGGAAAATTATGGTTTTGTAAATAGTTTTTCTTTCCCTTTCAAGAATAATGATGAGGATTGTTTTTCCATTGATTTTTGACACAGCAAAAGGCCCTAGTGCACTGAATTAAGTCCATCATGACTGGACTTGATCTTAGAGGTCTTTTCCAACCTAAATGATCCCATGATTCCATGAATACTTCATTCAAGTGTACTGAAACAAATATGACTTCCTCACTCTGTACTGCTTTACTATGTACATCTGTCACCGGTAGGGACACAGAAAAACCACACTCACCCAGGCTCAGAGGTGAGCAGAGAAAGAGAGGAAGTTTATTATGATTTGGGGTTTAAATAGATTTGGAATTTGATCAAGGATTGGTAGATGAGAGGAACACCTTTCTGATCCTAGTGGTCGGTTCAACAGTCTATCACAGACTGGTATGAAAACAATCTACTTGTTTATGTTACATTTGTGAGAGACTCCACTAGAAATATGTAAAACAATCATCAGAAGGCTGAAAGTCAGGGCAACATACATCATTCAAAGAGTCAGAATTATTCCCCAGTTTTAAGTGATATTCTGAAATCTCTAAAGGTCTGGAAAAGGTGTTGGTGAGAACAACACTGCCATAGATTTCTTTGGATAACTTTCAGTGATTTCTTCCCTTGACCACACTGAATCCAAGACTAATTGCACTATACTTGATAAGTCTAATTTTCTCCTGGTATAACCGGATGGAAAGTAGTGAAGATGCTTCAGTGGATAATTTAGCTATTGATTTTCTCATACATTTGTATGGTGAATGCATTTGCCACGTGTTAAGTTTATCAAAAACCCAGCATCCAAGAAGAGCAGTCTTGACACATTAATATCAAGTTCACAGGATCCAACCAATCCTGATCCTACCAACCATATATCTTATGTGAACTTTCATATGAGTAAGTTTTTATTTAAAAAAAAAAATTGAGCGGGAAGAACAAAATTTAATCATTTTGATGGGCAAAATTTATCATCTCTAAATAGAGTTTACTAAAAGGTACTTTATTATTTTGATGTCAGATTTCATCAAGTTCAAAGGAAATTACATAACTATTTAAATACCTTGAAGAACAAGCTGTTGTGAAGTTGCACTTAGTAGTATACAAAAGAGATAAACTTTACATTAACCATGGAAATCTAATTAGTAATAACCCATTCATACATCATAACTCTCAATATGCAAGAAGAACAATTGCTTCTGTTGATGTCTCATTATACTGTTCATCAAATTATAAATGTAATATATTTTCTCACATTTTGCATATAGCATTTTAAAATATCTGTAGTACATTATTTTGTAGGCTTGGTTGGAAGATCTATGAATATATTTACCTAACAGTTTATTAAACAGATTTTATGTGTTTTCAGAATAAGATATGGAACTTTTTTGGTTTTTTTTTTTCACTATTCCTCCAGCCCCATTATGTAAAATATTGCACATCTTAACAACATTACTATTTTTTCCTTTACTGAAATACTTTGGAGTTCAAATTAATATTAAGTAACTTTCTTTAAAGTTTTTTGTCTTGACTCTTGAGCTTAATAGGCTGAAATTGAATTTAATGGAGCAGAGAGGAGGGTGAGTGGGCAGGGAGAGCACAATCACAGTGGGTTGGGGTGTGGAGTGCTGCAGTTTGCAGCAGGACTCACATTCTGGGACCTGGATTTCTCCTTCCACGCTCAGTGCAGATTATTGCAATATGCTTTATTTTCAAGATACAGCACCTCCTCCCGCTCCTTCTTCTCCCACATATTCTCACTCCTCCTTCTGAATGGAATTGTTGAAATGTTTTGTTTTTTTTTTCTCTCCCTAAATTATGTTATCCCACAGGTGCTACCATCATTATTGATGGGCTTGGCCTTGTCTATTGTTGGATCTGGCTGGCATTGGCTCTGTCTGTCACAAGGGAAGCTTCTAACAGAATTCCCATGGAAGCCACCACTGTAGTAGCATCCCAGTGTCATTACCAAAACCTTGCCACTCCAACTCATTTTTAACAAAAGTCATTTTAACTACCTGTTTCCTTAGAAAGTTAGGAAAAAGACCTGCTTGTAAGGCCACCTTTTCTCCCTCCCCATGCTGCTGCACTGCAGTTTTGAAAAGAAGCCCAAGCAAGCCCACAGCCCCACTGTGTTAGAGAACCTGGGGCTGCTGCTGGTTCTACAAGTCCAGCCCATTCCAGAGTCTTCCCACCCCAAGGGTCTGGCCTGGGCTGGAGTGCAGTCATCACCAGGAACTGACAGACCTCGAATCCCTGGGCAGGACATATGCAAGACAGATTTGAAAGCAGAAACTAGTGCCTGAAGCACATTAGGGAAGACTTTTAGTTTTGATACTAAACATTTGACTGGAGTACTCTACTTTATGTTAAAAGTGAGGAAGTGAATTTCCACAGCAATTAAGTACTCTCTCTGCTGTAATGGCAGAAGTATGAACCTGGAAACAAATCCGTTCTGTATTCATCCAAGATTTACAGAAATCATGTGAAAATCTCAGGTACTTGAGGCAGTGCAAAGGAGTGATAACTGTATCCTTCATTGAAATGGCTTCCATTTAGCCCCATCATTTGGAGATGATGAAAAAGGGGAAATGAAAGGTAAAAGATGTATGTATCTACACAGAATGGTGAGAGTGTGCATGAAAGATGATCCTACACAGCATACCAAATATAGCTCTAAAGATCCAGGAGTTAATGAGAGTGTCAGTGGTGGTTAATGCACTACTCTGCAAGGGATATGAATGAGGCCATACCTTTCCCATGGTAAGGAAAGTGTAATTTCAAATTGTCTCTGATATCAACATGCAACAACTGTGAGCAAATATTGAACTCCTAATGGCAATCGCTGCATTTTAATTACTGAATAAATTATGTTGCATATAATAGTAAATTGCAAATGTTTTGCAACTTTTTAAATGCTAAAATCTGCTATCTACTAAGAAAAAAAAATGCTGTTTTCTCAAAACCATGCAAAAAATAATGAAAACCAGTACTTTCCTGAAGTTGATAATTTTATTTGAAACATGAAACAAGATAATTGGAAAAAAACATATCACAATGTACACGTTTTCCTCCTGCTTATCTTCTTCCTTTTCTTCAACTCCTAGTTCAGATAGTTGCGACAGTAGGGCAATTGGGATTACATCATCTGTTCTGTGCAGAACACTAGAAGTATGAGTTGCATTGCTGAATAATCAGAATTTTTCTACTAGAATGCCCATTCTGTAGTTTGAGCTAATACACTATTCTGAAAATTTAATATCTTTGCAATCATTTTAATATAGAACAGAACAAAGCTGTGCTGAAAGACGCTTACATTTAAATAAATTAGAGCAAACTAGCAAAATGCAGAGGTTGAGATACAGGGTGAATTGTGCACATGAGGCAACTTTATCGAAAAAGGGTTCAAAACATGTTTTATCTCCAAGTCCTTGAGAAATGAAAAGAAAATCAGCAATAAAGGGAGCAATAGAGGAAGCTAGCTTTTTCACACAGTAAGCAAACCTTTGTAAGGGCAGATCCACCGCATAATCCTTATTTACTGGAGTCTGAACTCTTGTAGGCAAATGTAAATATTCAGCACAAGAATGTGTGCACAATACAGATATTCTTTATTCCTTCAGAGCAAGGCCTCTTCAGTATAGCTTATTGTCAATACAAGATAGCTGTCTGTGTAGAGAAAAGAAAAAAACACATTGTCCACTGTAAACTTAATCTCTTGCTCCTAAATGAAGAGCTCCTTTATTCAAATGTGAAATAAGTCTTTCTTGAGTCTTGGCATCGAGATGTTTACATTCAATAAATATGTATAAACAAGCTCCTTATTACTGATTCCACAAAGAGCTTTAATCGGGTCTCTAAATTATGGTTTTAAGAAAATCCTATTTCTTGTGTGTGTTGGGCAGTTTTCATATTTCCTGCATTTGGTAAAATCTGTAAACAGAACATTCAGGATTTCATTAAATTACTGTGACATATGGAGATGGAGTAAGTATCCCCACTGAACATACTCTGTTCTGGAATATAGAATGTGTTGCAATATTTCAAAATTAAGTGTTGTCTAGCTCACTGTGTTTGTTCTGGATGTTGTCAATGTGCTCTAATGAGAGAGATTCGGTATTGTAAAGTTTTAGTGAAGCTAGTGGTCATTTTGCAATATCCAGTGTAAACAGCTTGAATGTAGATGAAGAAAAAGGAGGGTGAGGAGGTGGGGTGATGTTCTTTAGAGTATTACTACTCAATCATCTAAAAAGGTTGGTATGTCATATTTTGTCATTTGATAATTATTTTGCAATGCTCTTAGCAAACATATTGCTTCCCTAGGTAGTGATTGTCTGAAGATTTCATTACAAACAGGAGCCTTCAGGGAAGAGTGTTGCTTAATGAAATTAATCATTATACGGGTTTACTCTTTAATAAGGTACTTTGCAAGAGATTATTTCTAGATGGAATATATTAGTGCAGATATGCTGTTTTGACAATCAACACACTTTATGAGAAAGAGAGAGAGTAGGAGAAAAGAAGGTGGGAAGGAGGGAGGAAGGGGAAAAGGATAACAAGGAGAAAATTAAAAATAGCTCTTCACCATACCTTCCTCTGGCCCCCTTGACATGTACTGGGAATCATTTGACCTCAGCAAACCATATGGTTGTTGATAATGTGAGATGGAAGATGACTACGTGACTGCAAAGAGGGAAGAAGTATGGTTGGTACATTTTTGAGCTGTCTTACTGTGCCTCTCAGGTGCCAAGGCAACTCAGATAATCAGTAGAGAGGCTGGGCTTGATACACGGAGATTGAATTTTAGCTTATGTTCCCATTTTATCCTTGAGTTTGGTTTTTTTTTTTTTTGTTTTGTTTTTTTTTTTTTTTTTTTTCAAAAAAAGGGGGGGGGGTTTTTTTTNTCCAGAAAAAGGGTGCAGGACTTTAACTTCTTTCATTTCTTTTCTTTTTTTAAATAGTGCACTATCTATTGAGCTTGAGGTTACATGCAATTATGCAACTTGGAGAACCTTTGTTTCATAAACCACAAAAAATTAATTAATGAATTCAAGATTTTGGATAGTTAAAACTACTTACATCTTAAGAACTACTTCGACTTAAGTTTCAACTGATACACATCTGATAGATTTTCCTGAAATCTATTTTGCTTTACTTGAAAATATAGTTTGCTTCCTACACAGTGTTTTCTTAACTGTGTTTGAACACAGTTAAGAATAAGGTAATTCTTGAAGATTAAAAGAAGGACTGTCTTCTTGTAACCACCAGTAGTGTTATTAAGTGGCTGGTGTGTCATGGATTAACATTCAATACTTTTAAAATTGGAGAATTTCATCTCTATCTTTCTTTTGATTAACTCTCATGAAGACTGTATTGTTTTCAGAGTTAGCTCTACAGGAAAGAAAATCAGCACATTACCTTGGGCATGAAATCAGAATTGTCCCACAAGTCAAGTCTAAAAAACACTGCAAATCATCCAATGATGATGGGGGAGGATGCAGACGCCCAATTTTCAAATTTGTGTCCAGTGCCAGGTTAGTTTTCTTCAGGCCACATTGGTGGAGGAAGACATGGCTTCTGCCTCAGTGCTGGAGCAGGAGCTGTCTTTCATGTCAGATAGTCCTGATAGAAAAGGTATGTGGTGGACTACCCCTCCCTCTCTTTCCATCCATGCATAGCAGCTCTTAGACATAGTTTTTTTTTAGTTTAAAATGTTTTCAGAATTCACAATAAATGACCTTCTCAGGTTAAAAAAGTTCTATACATCAGCAAAGGGTATATTATGGATTAAACATAAAAAATTAGAAATGTAAAAACAGATAAGGTTTATGAAAGGGCATGGCATTTTACTTAGGTTTATTATTGTGAATACAGGTTTAATTCACAGAAATAAGCTAGAAATCTATAAGGTGGTTTTTTTGTTTGTTTTTTTTTTTTTTTGGTGTTTTTTTTTTTTTTTTTTTTTGTTTTTTTTTTTTTTTTCTTTTTTTTTTTTTTCTTTTTTTTTCTCAGACAAAGAACACAGTCTGCAAAAGAAAGGAGGAAAAAGCAATTATTTTTGTGAGCATAAACTATAAACTATCAGATTTGCTAATTTGGACACTAGCTTCACTCTGAAGCTTACCCAGCCTTTTATAATTTGACAAGTAGCCCTGATAATCTGCTGCATTGAGTACAATCATTTGCCATTTCTAAATAAAATTGACAACCCCCCTGAAACTTCCCCCAGACAAATGTGGCAAGTTTAGAATAGCTTCAATTGGTTTAACTCTTTGGGCCTGTATTTTTACTTAGGCTCCTTTTAGAGAAGAAGCAACAATATATGGAATACTACTACAAGCCTGTAAAAATGCCCAGAAAATAGATTTCTTGTGATGACGTGTAAACAGTGCCTACAGAACCTTTACCATATGAAAAAAACATAGCGAAAGCACCATTTTTCCGCTAGACATGTCAAAGATACTTTGTTCTTATTTGGAAGCAGTCTCTGAGAAAAATATTGTCTCATATACAATGTGATCACTGCTGCTGCCTGGATGTTTGCTTGTCTGTTAAACTCCAAACTCCTACTGCAAAATCCTGTGTGTGCTTGGGCTCTTATAAATGACCTACTTAATCTTGATAGAGGCAGCTCTGGACCTTCTCATACAAAGGTAACGTTTCATACCTTCCCTCCTGCAATGAGATGGTGTCCTTGTGGTTCAATAAAAGAGCAACTGGAGGGTGACATACAACAATTTGTGCATTAGGAAGCCAGAATCCTTTTTTTTTTTTTTTCTGTTCAACTGTGAATTATTACAGTCCTCTCTTCCATACTAAACTGTCATTAAAGCTGGCTCTGTAATTCAACATGTTAATAGAAAAATATTTTTCTCTACTTCTGTGAAAATAGTGAAGCCCTTAATGACTATTTTTTTTTAATGGACCTGATGAAATAGTGGGGAAAACATTGCTGATTTATGTATGTGCTGGTATGGTCATGTAAGAGTGTGTGCTTTTTGCATATTTCAGGAGATGGATTTTTGCCTGCAGCTATGCAGTCCATTTCTGGAATGTCCAGACTAAATTCCCGAGACCACACATGGGGGAAGGGAGAGAGAGAGGGAGGAACAAAATTATACCAAAATGCAGATCTGATGCTCCCCATGTATTAGAGGACTTCTGGAAACTGATGTTGTTAACATCTTTACAGAGTACTGAAGTTGCTGTTATAGAGGCATTTCATTCTGGAATGGATTCTGGAAGGAAAGCACATTTCTTATTAATAGTGGGGTCTCTTTTGCTGTATGAATACAAGATGGATGATTCTGAAGGTCAAGTCTTGGCCAAGAGACCTAGAAAGTGTTGTAATAGACATCCAATGAACATATTCAGTAAGCATCTAGCTCAAAACAGAAAGAGAACTATGTTCTTTGAATGTATGTCTTGCAGGTAGACAAATCAGGAGATTGGTTCAAATACAGGATTTTGCATTTCAACCTTTAAAGACAGCATAAAAGAGTATTGGCTAGAATGCTTGTGGCTTCTGAAAAGATTTATTTTTTTGTTTTGCACTTGTGCCTTTGCATGTGACTATGAGGTCCAGGGAGAGAGTTATTTCCTTGAGAACTTGGTGACAGAGACATTGGTTCAGAGAGAGGAAGATGGAGTTCTACATAAAAGTTCTGAGATTTAGAGAGAAGAAAATTACAAAAATACAAGGAAAAAAAATAATTACTTTCTGTGTCTTTATTTTCTATCTCAATGTGTGTGTATTTTCTTTTCTGTTACACATGAGTGAAGGAATTTTAAGGAAAAAAACCCCAAACTTCTATTTATTACTTAAATTTGAAACCAATTTTTTGTAAGTTCTCTGTGAAAAGAGGGAAGACATAAAAGTCCATAAAAAGTTATAGACTCTCAGATTTCCTAGTGCAATAAAATGAGTCTCTTTTTTATACCTGTTATTTCTTTAGACTGAGTAATGTATCTGACCTAGCCTGTGCTTCCTTGTTTCTGTCTTTGTTGATGAGACATATGAGCAGCATTTATTTCCCGGCTTCTCTCTCCTTCTCTCTCTCTTCTCAAGTACTTGAATTCATGTACAGCATATTTTGGCTTCATGTATCTTCTTGCATGATGAAGCATCTGCCTGTGGTGCTGAAGCTACTGGCAGTGCCTGTGTTTGCCCCAGAGCACATTACAGATGGTAGTGTCATTGCAGATAATGATAGCCTAATATACTCAGGGTAGCAACAGGGGACAGATGCTGCTTTTGTTCAGTTTTCAGTGGCAGATCCACCCTGTAGACTGGGGCGGAGGGGAGAAAACGCCTCCAAAAAACAAGCAGAGCTGGCAATTTAGGTAAAGGCCACTGGGTGGGGCAAAAGTGCACATCATAAAAAAAAAAAAAAAAAGCACGAAACAAAAAAAAAAAACAAAAAAAAAACAAAAAACAACCAAAACAGTCGTGGATGATTTGTCGGAAATAACAGTGCAATCAAAATACGATTTTTTTGCCAGTAGATTGTCAGATGTGTGGAATAACAGTTTCTACATATGGAACAGTACACATTCCTCATTACTTTTATTACTTCCATGATAATTTACATCAGATTACACATGGGACCATTTTAAGGCATTTTGTCACTCAGGATATGGATGTGAGTAAATCGCACCCTATAATCTTCCATCATCCCCAGTGCTTTTTCCAGGGGGGATTTACACTCACACATAAAATAAACATTTAAACCCCTACTGTAGAATGGAAAAGGACCTTTCTTCCAGAGGTTGCAAGCATCTAAAGTACATGCTGTTTATCTTTTGCCTTTCTGCAGCATAGGCAGATGAAGAAAGCCTTATCAGATAATAATTTTAAGTAGGAATTTAACTTTAGCACTATTTTTCACTGAGTGTAATATTTTAATAAATTGCTGTTGTCCTATTTCCCAGTTTAATAGCTTGAGATATTTTTAAAAAATTTACAAATTTTTAATGATTAATATGATTTTACCACAAACGAGGATTTTTTCCTCTTGCAGTTAGCAACAGTAATGAGGGAATGGAAGTCAGGTTATCCATGTCATCAGTCATCCATGTTCAGCCAGTGTACCAGAAACACAGGAGGACCGCCAGTAGCTGAGTGAAAAAAAAAAATCACAGTGTGTATGAGATTAACTTCTTGTACATCCTTTTGCCAGTACTCAGATCTGCCATCTGTTTTCTGCCATAATGTAATTGCTCTGCTGAAGGTCCTTGAAGAGGTTTCTTCCCATAACACTGCTATCCTTTTCATATTTTTCTGTGGGAAGGAAAACTGTTGGCTTGATTTCAGCAAGCCCCTAAAATGGAAGGAACAAGGAAGAATGGAGGAATAATAAAAGACTTTTCTAAGAAATTTTTTCCCAGATATATTCCTGAAGAGTGGTCAGAAAACAAATAACAAAAGAATCTCCCTCATCTTTGTAACACTACCGTCATTTTCTAAATCAGCCGAAAGAACTGTTCCACATGTAGATGTTGAAGCACCAAATCCAAGATAGAATATTGCCCTTTCTGTTTAGAGCAGGCCATAGAAACAAATTAATTTATTTTATTATTTTCATCTTCCTACATTTTCATGGCTGTATCCATCTATAGCTCCAAAGACCTCTTACATTTATTAACTCGGT
Organism: Sinosuthora webbiana; assembly: GCA_013397395.1. NCBI lineage: Eukaryota > Metazoa > Chordata > Aves > Passeriformes > Sylviidae > Sinosuthora > Sinosuthora webbiana. The sequence goes on from VXBN01006745.1 coordinate 148,251, forward strand.
AACTGTTATCACTTGTGTCATAGGGTCAGTGGACAGGACAGTACCAATTTTTGCAGGGAGAAAAGAACACCATCTTTTATTTTTAGCAAAAAGACCGAAGCAAGGCGATAAGAGCCATTATACTTCCTCTGTCATTTAACACAGTGGCTGGCACCGTTTTTCGTTGACCTTACATCTTTCTACAAACATTTCCATTAGAGCTACTTCTTTTGAGTAAAGCAGCCATCTGCTGGGGCTGCAAGTCCTTCTGCCCCTGGAGAGGACCATTTCACCTTATTCTTTTTAGAGAAGCTGACTGCCTGGACTTATTTCTACTTGCAGTGCTTGGCCTACAAACAAACTGCTGATTTCAGCCCATTTCCTGTTCATCAGGAATACCAATCAGCAAAAACCATTAGAACAGATGTTACTGTCTTTAAGTAGCTTTAAGAGTGAAGACACTGAAGAGCTGAACTACCTTACAGAAATTTCCAGATGTGAAAGTGTCTAATGCACATCACTTTCTTGAGGTTCCTAGCCTGTGTGTAAATGAATTTTATTGTCCACTGTTGCCAGCTTTTCATTTTTCAAGATTTTAAAAAATAACTTGAGGGAAAGCAAGCATAGTAAAAGATAGTACTTAAACTGCTTAGATTGTTTCAGAGAATATCAGCAGGGCAAACAAAAAACCTCTCAGAATACCTTTTAATTGTCCTGTTGTGGTAGTGCTAAACATAGAAACAGAAAAATTAATCTCAACAATTTGTGTAGTTTTGCAGAAAGGTAATTTACTGAAATGTGAAGACACTACCCCTGGCTTGCTAACTAAGTGTATACTAAACCCATTAGATATTGGATAGCAAACCCATAACTTCTGTCCTATAACAACAAGATCATCTTTCCACTCTGCCTTGCACTGCAGAGCTAAGATAGTAATGCTTTTTAATAATGTCATTACTGATAGTACTTATTACTTAAAAGATTACCCAGTGTTGTAGTACAACTGCCAGTCAAACTGTATCTGCTTATACCAGAACTGAATCTGTTTTGTAAGGCATTATAGAATTTGAAGCACTTCAAACATGCAGGCAACCATGACCAAATAAAAAAGAGGAGATTGAAATACAAGGTTTGGGTTTTCCTCCAAGTAACTCTCCCTATTCTCCACTACAGTACAAAGCAGAGTCTTTCACATTATTTCATTTTGAGGGCCTACTATTGGCTTGAGAATTGTCTAACTAGGTCACCCAAGGTATCTTCCTCCAGTCATTTAAAGGTTATGACTTGCTACTCTTCCAACAGTTGGTCACCATCCCAGTCAAAAGAAGCTGTAGCTTTCCAGCCTACACAGTGAGCATACCACAGATTCCTGTTTATGTTTATACCTCCTGAATTTTTATCGTTGTCTTTGACCATGGAGAAACTCTTCTTTTTCATAATTGTGTTGGGAATTAAATGAGGCAATACATTCAATGTGGGTTCCATAGTCAATAAACAATTATCAATAGCAACTTGAAATATTCATTTAGGGCCTAAAGTAAATTAAATAAAAATTGCATAAGAGTTAATTAACATGAAAAACCCGAATGCAAAATGAATTAAACAAACTAAAATAAAGTTCATGTTTTAATCAGCAAAGCCTTGTTGCTTGACAGCTCCTCCAGGCTTAATGTTCAGCTTAGTTTCTGGATCACACTCTTTCAAATTGCTCCACAGAGACATAAATCTGACTGCAGCTACTGTATACTCTTGTGAGAATGAGTACATGTGTATATTTCTGAGTGGGAATGTGAAATATAGCATGCTGGTGCAATGCATATGAATTAGTCCTTTCTGTATTAGGGAAAATACATTGTAGTATACTTCTCTTAAAGAACACTGCCAAGTATTTTCAGCTTTCTTTATTTAAGGATGATACCAGAGAAATTCAAGAATAACATTGGACTCAATTAGATAGTGTGAAACAGAATAATGTTATTGACTTCACTGGAATTTTCCAGAATAGACACCATCGTGTTTTAAATCTTACGTTATCACAAAGTTCCCTCCTTTGGCATGCCTTTATTGCAGTATTTTTCTTTTTTTGAGGGAAAAAAAAAAAATAATAAAAAAAATCACAATCTGTTAATCCATAGATCTAGGACACATGTGTTTCAAAATAATGTCCAAACTTACACTTAAACCCACGCAACTAGATAAGTTGTCTGGATTATGTCACATGTGTTAGCCTGCTCTGATCCACTATGGCTCATCATGCAATTCTCTGAACATGAGTGAAAATGCAGCCTGAGATTTCTTTTCCTCCTCTGCTTTCTTAATAAGGTTCAGCACAACTTGACCACAACATGCTCTAAACAACGCAGCTACTGTTGTTTGACAACATACAGCAACTAAGCAAACAATGCACTAGCTAGATATTTCTTGGATCTAAAGTAGGTGGGAACTCCCAGTAGATGCCCACTGGCCCTCCTGGGACCCTGCCCTGGCTTCTGTGTCTCTGTCTGGGAAGATGAAGAGAGAAATGTTGTGTAGTATTAGCTGTAACACTGGATCCAGGATGAATCAGACAAGTATTTTTTTGTATGGTCAAATACATGTCTAAATTTTCCTGACAAACATAAAAAAACTTGAAAATTTTCTTAGTAACTACATGGAAATCTACTTGCATGGTCACCTAGCTTATATGTGTCTTAATAATCTACTTCATTGTCCAGTGTATATTTCTGCTAAGGACTTCTAGCATATGAGTTATCAGAGATTTTTTCCTAAATTTCTCCATCTGCAAGATCATAATGATGTCTTTCTGTATGGCAAAGATTGTGAAATGAAAGTATCAGGAAGCAATATTTGAGCCTCAGATAGAAAGGTTCACACAAGTGGAAAGCATCTTTTTTATTTTCTGAAGTCTATAAATGATTCTGCAGCTCAGAGCAGGCTTGTGAAAAGAAATTCTTTTTGGCAAAATCATTCACATGGTCCTACGTAAGACAAACAAGTTCTGTTGAGAAAATTGTGTTTGTCAAGTACAGCTAATTGAATTCTATTAATTTTTATGTGGGAAGAATTACTGAAAGAAATCCTGTTAATATCCATCATTAATATTAAGCACGACTTGTTGGGTTTTTTAAAGCAGTACTGATTTTCAAGTGTCTTGTTAAATGACTAAAGATCACTATTAAAGAGAGTCCTCTCTGACAAGCCTATGGCCACTCTATAACAAAAAGAACACTTGTGGAAAAAAGGATAGTCATCCTTTTACTATTCAGATGACTTAGAGAGTAACTGCATGAAATTTCTAGGGTTAATCACAAATCCAACAGAAAATGTTTATAAGGGTGAAATGTAGCACCATGTTTGACAGCCCAGAAAAGACAAACCCTCAGGTACACTCTTGATTTAAAACAAACTTTCTAAAATACAAACTTTTGATGAAGGATATTTTCTAGGTTGAAATTCTTTCTCTGGTATAAAAGATTGCATCCATATTTCACTCCTAGACCCACACAGGAGTGATTTTGATGTTGTGGAGGAAGTTGCTCAGTCTTCTTGAGATATTATTTCCTAAACTTTTCTTTGGTAAAACTTTCAAAAAACTGACAGCTAAATGGTAGCCAAACTGGTCTGAAGGCATCACAAACCAGAGGAACATCATGAACTTCTGAAATAACTATTAAAACTCACCTGGGCTTTCCCTGCTGCAGAGGGTTCACCCTAGCTGAACACCAGGCACCCATCAAAGCTTATCTATCACTCCCCTTTTTAAATGGAGCGGGGAGAGGAAATTTAACAGAGGGTTTATAGAATGAGATAAGAACTAGGAGAAATCACTCACCAAATACCATCATGGGCAAAAAAGACTTGAATTAGATAGACATTAATTGAATTTATTACTAACAAAATCAGAGCAGGACAATGAGAAGTAAAATAAGATGCTAAAAACATCTTTCCCCCACCCCACCTTCATTCCCAGCTCTATCTCCTCCCCCAAGCAGTGCAGGGAGATGGGGAATGGGGGCTATAGTCAGTTCATGACAAGTTGTTTCTGCTTCTGCTCACGGAGAGGAATCTTTCCGCTGGTCCGGCGTGGGGTCCTTCCCATGAGATATAGCTCTCCATGAATTCCAACACTAGTTTATGCCAACCATGGGCGAGGGATTCTCCATGAACTGCTGCCATGTGGGTCACTCTTCCATGGGATGCAGTCCTTCAGGCACAGGCTGCTCCACTGTGTGTCCCCACAGTGTCACAATTACTACCAAGAAACCTGATCCAGTGTGGGCTCTTCTCTCCACAGGTCTACAGGCTCTGCCAGGAGCCTGCTCCAACATGGGTTCACAGCCTTCACTCAGACTTCCACTGCTTGCTCCACTATGGGTTTCCTTTAGGGGCTGCAAGCAGATCTCTGCATTCCCATGGTCCTCCATGGGCTGCAGGGGCTCAGCTGCTTTATCATGGTCTGTCCCACAGGCTGCAGAGGAATCTCCGCTACAGCTGCAGGGGAATCTCAGCTCCTGTCCTTCCTTTTCCATGAACCTTGGTATCTACACAGTTGTTCCTTTCACGTATTCTTAGTCTGCTCTTCTCTGGCCACAGTTAGATCTGTGCAATAACATTTTTTATTCTTTCCTTTTTCTTAAAAATGTTATCACAGAGGCATCACCACAATTTCTAATTATCCCAGTCTTGGCCAGTGGCAGTTCCATCTTGGAGCCAGCTGTCATTGTCCCTGCTGGACATGGAGGAAGCTTCTGGCAGCTTCTCACAGAGGCTGCCTTGCAGCCCCCCCACTACAAAACCTGGCCATACAAACCCAGTACACCTGCCTTGTGCCCAGTGATGCAATGTCTCTTTTGATGATATAGTGAAAAGTAAGGTAAGTAATATTCTACCCAAGCTAATATTTTTGGGGGAGATTTTAGTGACTTTTTTTTTTGGGGGAGAGGGGGGTGGGTGGGTGTTCCCCTTTTTTGACACTTCTTTTTGTTACCATTTTTATTTCACATAAGCAAGGGTGGTCCTGGTTAATGTGTCCAAGAAATTGTGGCATGGGCTTTAAATCTATTTCAAAGTCATTTAGATGCACTTTAAAAGACCAAGGATATCAGCCCTGTACCTTGTGCTTTCTCTCCACTGAGTTCAGCTACAGGGCAAGCTGCTGCAAAGAAAGTGTTGCTGTGAATTTGTCAGCAGAATGCCCCCAAATCAACATGAAATAGAGGTCAAAACAAAAGCGGAGGGCAAATCAGTTATTGAGCAATCTCTAAAGAAAACCAAGTCCAGGTTAAATGTAGCTTATGTAATTCTTTTCAAAGAGGAGATTCAATAAATTTATGGAGCTGAAATTCTGATTCTCAGGCTCAAGCAAATGAGTGCTGAGTGAAGAATACATTTTATTGGTATCAATCATTGGTGCAGTGCCATAGACAACTGACCCCCTGGATAACTTGAAACACAGTTCTATTAGTCATTGGATCCTTCAGTTCCTGTGATTCCTTACCTGGGATCTCTGCTCAGAAGAACATTTTATGTTTTGAGAGATTGTTCATCAGTTATACAAACAACTACCCAGAGTGAAGTAGAGGATCTCTATAGACAAGAAAGAGAGGCTAATATTCGAAAATATAAAAAGAAATTTGAAATATTAAATGTCTAAATTTAGATGCTTTACAATTAAAAACAGTATGATTTCAGAGAACTTGCATTATTTGCAGAGTTGTTTCAACATACAGGTTGCATACCACTCATTCATTTGAGAAGCTATATGTGCAGACTAGTGAATGTATTTAGATATATATAATGTATTGCAATTTAACCCTTTAACCCTCATTTTAATAGGCCTTGTGTTGATTCAGCATCAACTTTAATTTTAAAGTGTAGGGTTATTGATTTAACTTGTAACATCTAAGCAGATCACATTGATACATTTATTCTTCCAAACTAAGTAAATTGACTTGAAAAGTGACTATGTTTTGGTTTCTGATTACATCTCAGAAGTACTGGTGATGAACCAAGCAACTAAATGAATTTTTCATATTCTTACACTCCTAATATTCAATGTGTATTTACATTCCAGGCTTTGATAGCAAAATCTGCAATGTATTTCCCAGATGTGTGGAATCTACCATAAGAATTAAAGGCAGAATGAGCGAGATATTTTTATTTTAAGAAATGAAGTATCATCTACATCTTTATGAACCTGTAAATCCTACAGTATTGACATTCTTACTGTCAACAAGGCCATCTAAGTATGAACAGCTTTGCTAGGGACAGAGTTATGTTCAGGTTTAAAAAACCAGTCTAGTGTTCCATATAGTTAAAATTAGTTTTAGAAATCATGGTTTTAGCACACATTTGCAGCTGTAATGCTGTAATACTCATTTCAGCCAGCCATAAGGCTGAGAGGTCTATGTATTCACAGTTTACAATGATTATTACTTCATACCCAGGGACTTAAAAATTCACTGTAGATATTAAAGGACTTTATTTACATAATAAATAGAGAACCTTTCCTTCAGATGCCATATACCTACTTTGTCTTTTTAATCAATATTGTTCTTCTTATAAACACATCCCTTTTGACTGTTTGTATACTTCATTAAAATATTCTTTTATCTCTTAAAGATAGTACTATACATTTTTACTCAAGGTTTCTTCATTCCACAATACAGTAAAAAGATGAGTGCTTTAATTGTTTTTTATACATTTCAGTGTCTGATTGATGACTATGATTTTTGAAAATGAAGAGGAGATTTGATATCCAGTTCAATTCCTTCATGCCTCTAAGAAAGCAGTAACCTCACCAGACATGAAAGGTTTTTTGCATCATTCTTCTTTTCATTTGAGAATAAATGCTCTTTTAAAATATATTTTCTTTTGAAAGGCATTGTAACAAGCAGTAGTGGAATGCCCTTTGCCATAATGTAAATACAGACAATGCTTGGGAAAAAAAATGACTCTGTGTAGCCATGATATTTCTTAAGAATAAATGTAGTTTGTGTGCTCTTTGGGTCCTTTTCTATGTTAAGACTGATGTATTTACTGAACATAAAACAACTAGAAAAATACTGCTAAGGTTTTTCAATTGGGATACTTTTATCAATTGAAAATAAAAATTGAAATTAAAAATCTCTAAAAATATTTTCCTCCATTTCATAGAAATTAGTTTTCTTAATCTCTCTCTATATAAAGATTTCAGGATGTCATAAATATTACTTGGGTGACCCAAGTTAAATTCAGAATTTAGTTTCAGGAAAAAAAACCCAAAACTCACTCTAAATGTATTTAATTGGATATGCAAGTTTTCATTGGCTTATGCTTTATATTTTAAGACTTAACAAACTGCAGCATAATTGAACTATGACTTATTTCTGTTCTTCTTTTCTGGATTTCTTCTGTTAAATTATGGTGCAAATTTCCACTTGATTTCCTCTGTACTTTTGTTTTGTTTTCTCAAAATCTAAGGATTGCTGTTGGACCAAATAATTGAACAGCAAAGGGCTAAATATATTTGGATAGGAATCTATATCAGATTTCTTCTGTGCTTGTTTTGTGAGTGTTTTCACTGTGTCTGATAAGAAGGTCAGTTAACCTGTGTAACCCTCAGCTATTCTACATCGGCAAAATTCTAAAGTGACAAATTTTATCAGTTTTTTTTTGTTACATCAGAATAACTGATATATTAATTAACTAACATAATATTTCAAATACCTTATACTGTAAGGGTTCTTTTGGGAGTTGCCTTTTAAAGTGGAATTTCTCTGTAAATTTGTCATTCGAAACAGCATTCAAACATTTGTATATCCTAGGTAAGAGCATAAAATGGTTTGGAGGCTTCTAAGCCAGTAAGTAATTACATCCCCTTTGTAATTGCCTCCTAATAGAAAAGTATCCAAATTATACTTTCAGTCTAGTCCAACTGAGAACAATGTTTTACTCTGAACAGAAAATAGCAACAGTGGTCCAAAACTGTAGTTCAGGTATTTTAAGAAGTTTGTTCTCTCAGGGTGACTTAGTCTCACATTACCCTACAGCTTGGAGGGAAATCAAAATATACTGAATGTAAATTAGTATATTAATGAAAACTTCTGGAATAGAAGGGAGATTGTTCTCGGGTTGGGTTTTATTTGGGTTTTTTTGTGACATTTAACTCAGAGACTCATTTTCAAGCCTATGTAGCTGGAGAAGTTGAGGAATATTTCTTTATCAAACACTGTCTTGGGGAGAAATCTGCCTACTAAACCTTCACTGTATGTCTAATATTTTTT
>VXBN01006745.1:156520-183419 GCA_013397395.1 Sinosuthora webbiana
TGACTGACTAAGCAGTGCAGGAACTATTTATATATATATATATATACACACATACATATACACATGCATATACACACAGATAAAAAATCATACATATGGAACCATGAGAATGGATCAGGAAAATCGCAAAATATGATAAATAAAAAAGAAGAAGGATAATGAAAAAAATTAAGAATAACATGACTGTCAGATTTTAGAACTGTTGAGGGTACCATTTTGGCTGCCAAGTAAGAACTATATTTAAATTCAAGAACAGTGAAATGCTCTTATTTTAAGATGTTGGTGATTTAATCCCATCAAAAAGGAAGGTAAAGACATTAAAAGGGTTTTATAGGAAATGGTTAGTATTGTTTTTTATTGTTTGTTCAAGTGAAATAGCTAAGGATAATTCACAAAAAATAATATTAATGTATACTCTATTAATCATGCTTAAAAAGTGCTTTGAGAAAGTATGGCATTACATAAAAGAAGACTTTTTTTTTACCATAATATCATGCACCTCCTTTAGCTGTTTCCCACTTTCACAATAAAACATTTAAAACTGTTCAGTAATAGATACAGTCTTCTATCTTGGGTAAAACTGGTGTGAAAAAGCACATCATTGAATTGTCCAAGAAAGGTAAAGATGGGACTCTATGTTCACACTATATACACTTAGAAGTGTTCCTGCAAAATTGTGATGAGTTCTGTGACCACCTTATGCTATCATTACATGGGAATTGTGATATTGATTCAGATCCTATCCTGAGCAGAATCACTCTCAGTGTCAGATGCTTTGAAGTCCTGGAGGCCACTCCACGGGCACTTCATATCATCACATAGGCTGCCTCCACTTTTGATATTTTTTTGGTTGCAACCAGAGATTCAGCCCTGAATCATGAAGCATTTCAATATGTCTCTATGTACAAAAATACAGTACTTTATGTATTGTGTGCAAAAAAAGCTAAGTTCTCCAAGCAGATGTGGGTGAAGAAAGGTTTTTGGCAGTTGTACAAGGAAGCAGTTGAGTGAACCAGTGGGCTGCCCTAACACTTACAATCGTGCAAGGGTTTCTCAAAGAAAAATGCTGCATGCAAAAAAACTCCAACTCTTAGCTCTTTTTCATCTCCTAAAACCTTCATTGCCTCTGTTATCCATTATCACATTTTCAGTGGACTATTTTGCATCCATGTTCTGATTCTACTTCTCTGATGTTTTATTTCTCTATCAGGGGATTACAGAGCAGTGTAACTTTGTGTATATGCTAATCCTCTCACACATAAATCATTTCTTTATTCTGGGTTTAAAACTAAATCAAGATCAAAACTCTTCATAATCTTTTGGTTTGTCTTTCATTTGGATATTTTTTGATAGACCTTTAAGATACTGGAAAAAGACTAAAATGATACTGCACAAGCAGGAATGAGTGAAGTCCCATCTTAGTGAAAACATGCCTGAAGTTGATACTAAATCCTTGATTACATTGCTAATTTGTTAGCATTTCAGTCTATATTCACTGTATCTCTTATCAGGTTCTGTTCAGTTTTAAAAAGAAGCAGGATAGCAAATCCCTATGCAGTAAAAGCTTTTTACTTTATAGAGAAGTTCCTTAACTTAGGCTCTTAACTTCCTTAGGCGACTACCTGCAGTTTGTGGCCTCAAGGAATAGAGTGAGGCTTGTGAACTAAACTGAGATAATGAGTTCTCTGCAGCCAGCATGGCATTAGGAGGATCACCCATCCCTTCAGCATGGCCATATGCTAATGGGTGCCAGAGGTGCTGGTTAGCAAATAATCACTACTGAAGGCAGTGCCATGAAGGCCTAGAAATGGATAAAATGGGCATAATTTGCCCCGAAGTGTTCCCATAGATCCATAGTGGGTGAAATCTCTGAACTGCTGTCTAGTCTTCTTGACAGTCCTGGAACTGCAAGCATGTCAAATGTAGGTACTGCATGTGAACAAGAAATCAGTCAGGTGATCATCCTGCATGCCAACTACCACCAGTGTAGTTCTCTGCAGAGAAAGAAGCCATTTCAGAGCTGAACACTTCCCTTCAGTTTTCATCAGCTTGCTTCGGGTAGAAAAAGAAATGCTATGCAAATCTTGAAATTTCCTTTTTACTTTCTTCGAGGTAACTAGTCAAGAACAAAACTAAAATCCATGATTTCCTTTGGATGTTGAAGATCACTCTATACCAGTTGTAGTGAAAAAGGAAAGAAGAAAGTTTTGAAATAGTGTTTTGATTTATTTTTTCTTTAATTTATACGGATACTGGAGAGCAAAGAGTGCAGCTTTGTGCAAATAAGGTTTGCTCTGGCACTGCTGTGTAAAAACAATCACTCACTTCTGGGTTGTGAGCTGGAATACATTCTTACTCTGTGTTCTGTCTCCTAATTAGTTTTTAATCCATGACATGACTGTGCATCATCCCCTCTCATTCCTTAATATCCTCAAAAGAAGAAATCTTTCAAAAGGCTCTTGAAATTCTAAATCAGTTATATTGCCTGCTTCTATTATGTATTTTGTTAACCATCCCAAGTAGTACTAACCCTTTAAGAATGTAAAAAATCTCTGCAACAATAAGCTTTGTAGTTTTTTTCCTTTTCATGTTGTACTCATCAGAGACTCTTATAGACCTTTGGTCAGTACTACCAATTAGGAGGCATACACATGCAGGAACTCAGATCTGGATGGTTCTTGCCTGTTCCTTTCAGTATTCAAAGTCCCTGGAGCACAACTAATATGATATGGATGGTACCTTTATTAAAACATGTCGTAGTAATAACCATCCATGAATTCTCTCTAATGAGGAGGTCTTTAAAATTTCTTTTCTCTAGTAGTTTATCTCTTAAATTCTGAGGGCTTGAGAATTTGGGGTTTAGAATACATTCTGCTCAAATGTATATACACACACACACATGTATATATCACTCTTCTTTTGTATGTCACCAAAACAATGTGCAGACACCCAAATACTGAGTCCTGTACCCTCAAAATGAGTGCATGGGAACTGATATTATTTTTTAAAATAGGATATGTTATCCAGAAAAGGCAGGCACAAGCTGTTGCACACTCACTTTTTTTATGCACAAGAAGTTTATGCACTGTGTAGAAGTTGCTCTGTCAAACATGAATCTAGTCCATTTCTATACCCTGCTGCCTATCTTATTAAAGCCCATATCACATCAGACTGAAAACTGGCAAATGCCCATACCCTTTCTACGATTCTCCTCGCATTGTTTGACACTGTCAGTCATACGTTCCTGCTTACATGCTGTATAAATCTGGCAAGTGTAGGCAGAAGCATACTGAAGTGAGTCTGATCTTTCTTGTCAGATTAATCCCAGAAGGCTCCATTTCCATCTCCAGAACTTGCCACTGAAGATCTTGGTAAGATTCAGTTCCTTCCCATTTATCATTCGATATTCATGCATCAGGAAACTGTGACTTGGCAGAGGCTTGGAAAAAGACCAGAAGACCAGAAGAACATATACCCAGCTAGAAGAATGAGATCAAATACAGATAATAAAACAGCAGATATGACCAAATACCTTTTACATTAAGCTTCCCAAAGAAGGAATCTTTGGAAATTTTCTGAAGGAAACTGAAAGTTTCATTTGCTTGCTTCTGCCCTCTCATCCCTACCATTTGTTCTGCGTAGTTACATATGGACTCATGCTGTGAAGTTGATCAGGGAAGCAATACATATTAAACAAAATTAATTGAAAATTTCTCTTTTTTTTATTGCTTGATTTAACTTGAATCATTGAACTGATCTATTTTGCAATGTTGACTCACACATGTAATGTCACCCCAGCTGAACAGAGTGAGTGCCAGTGCCAGGGGTAAGAAGGAAGGAGAAAAGGAATGTCTCAGCTGGCTTTGTTGTCAGTGGCACTGAAACACACAGTTCCACTCCTTGTCTAGCTGAAAACCACACATTATAATTGGGAATGAGTTTTCAGATGCAGCTATTCAAAGCTCATTATAGGTAATGCCTTAAAGAAAAGAATGTTTTGAGAAGTGGTATGAAGATTTCATGATATATATATATTTACTTACTTAACATCTTTAAGAACAATAAAATAGTGAATTTTCTGTTGAAGATACAACTCCTCCTGGTCTTCAAAAGTTTCCTTTGAACATGCAGCTCTTTTTTTTTTTCCTTTTCTATTTTGGTATGTGACAACAGTGGCAAGTAATAAGATGAAATGCTAATAAACGAAGATTGAGACGTACTTCCATTTTTTTGTCTGTAATTCAAAGATATTTTTAATTTTATTTTTTTTTTGTGAAGTCCTGGATCACAGATCCTAGTATGCTATTTGGATATTTTTCCGCATCATAATTTTTCTGAGTTAAAAGGCGGGTATTTTGCATATATTTTACCTTAAATTCTGGTTCTATACTTGCTAATTAAGTAAATAGAAAAATCTTTATTCTTTCTTCTCCAGCTTACTTAGCTACCTCTTGGATTACTCTACTTCAAAGGCCGTTCCATCTAAATGCAGAGTCAGACCAAATGCTGTAATTCCTAATTTTCCCTGATCTTAAATCCACAGTTTTATGAATTAACATTAGCACTAATTTTTTTTTTTTGACCAGTCTGGTAAAATTACCTATTTATCTGCAGAGATTTTGCTTTCCTTTCGGAGGCATCAAAGCGTGCTTCCTTTTGAAGTGGTAAGTGCTTGCTATCATGCCTTAATGCAGTATTGTATTGTTTTGTTCGACCTCAGACTTGAAAACTGCTGGCCTGATCCTTCACACAGCAGAAAATATTGTGATCTGATAGCTGGAGCTGGGACTGAAGCAAGTAATGTGGGAGCCTGCCTGCACCAGGGAAAAAGGGGAGGGTTTTGCCTCCATCTTTCCCTGCTAGTGCCTGCTCTGTGCTATTCTCTCTTTTCATAGATTGAAAAGAATTTGAAAAGAGGTAAATACCAAATCTTTTTTTTTTTTTTTTCCCTTGGATAACAGCTATGTAGCCACTTCCAGCCACTGAAACAGGTTAATAAATATGGTAGGAAATAGTGCTGTAGTGCTGTTGATTATTCTTGTCTTTAAACTGATCACAGAAATAGTTTAGAGACTTTGCATTCAATGTTTCAAACAATATTGTGAGGGGCATGGTGACGCCACTGATCTTGAATCCCACTTATGCCAAGAATATTCTGCCAGGGGTTAAACAGCAAGTCATTCCCAAGCCCAAACTGTCAGTATTACAATTTAAATGTCCCCCAATTAAATAATTAGGTGTAACTTAATAAATGTTTGAACACCACTTTCTTCCCTCTTCTTTCAGTCCAACTGTCTTGTAGTTTATGTCACCATGGCCCACTTTTCAGCAAGAGCATGTCTTAATATTGACTGTATCAAATTAATCCTACGGTTTATTGTGGGCAGCCCCAGTTGGTCCTGTTCTAAGGCTTTCCCTCCCTTTCTGGTGAAAAGCACTTGTACCATGGCCCTGCTGGTGGCCTGAATCACCTCAATTTGTTCTAGCAATCAGAGGCAGCTGCTCCTAGTGAAAGGAGTGTGGACCACTGAACAGAGCATTAGGACTGACCTCAGGCTGAATGCAAAAGGCTCAGCCTTTTCGGCGAGGTCAGTCGAGCATGTGCAAACAGATTTGCTGAAGTACAAAATGGTCCAGTGATTTAATGCAAGTTTTCTTCTCCCTTTCTCTCTTTTTCCCTTTCAGAAATGAAACAGGATAGAGGATAGCCTGGGTACAATCTTAGCAACATCTGTTGCCTTTCTCTAGGGTCTTGGCCAAGGCCAATAGCTATTCAAAGCGCTACTGACACTTTACTGAAAGAGAAGAAAGACTTAAATAGAGAAGTGTTTGGACATGTTTCCCAACACATACACTTGGGTCTTTTTGTGGGTCAGAATGCTTTTGGAGAAATACTTCTCCACTCCTTCCCCCACTCCCCTCTTTTCTGGTGGTAGTGTCAGAAAACAAATCTTCAGCAATTTACAGAGCTCAGTGGGCTTACAACACAGAAGAACGGTTAAATTTTCCTTTCTTTGCTTTTATTGTCTAAACTAAAGGGTGTTTGATGACTAAAATCTTAACCACAGTTAATAAGAAGTGTGAAGGAATTTATGCTTAAGATTGCTTCACATCTGTTACTTTCTAATTTCCACATCAATTTATCTTTTAAAGTAACTAGTAATAGCATTGGAGCAACTGCAGCATTTTAGCACTATTGAGATGGCTGATATTTAAGCTGTATGAAGATATATTTTGCAAAGTTATTTCTTATGTTTGTTTTCCTGTGTGCTCTCCCCCCCTCCCCCATAAATATTAATTCCATCCAGCACTTAGGAAGAGGCAGTTACCTGTTTCTCTCTCACTTTTTTCCTCACATAGCTTTTCACAGGCAATTTTGCTCTGTCCAACCATGACATGCCTTCATAAAAATGACAGATGAAGCAGCTGAGTAACTGGTGGGTATATTATCCTCCTGCAGGCATCTGCTGCTCAGAAGGCACCTTTTCTTTTGTTGGCCTTGAGACAGAGGATGTATATTGCATCCCATACATGAAGTCATTCTTCTTGGCCTTCTCCTATTCTGAGGATAATCACAGTAAATTAAATAAAAGCTACTCAGAGGAAGTCTAGTAGAGTTATTCAATTACGTATATTTGCAATGAAGCTTGATATAAGTACATGTCTGTAGACACAAAAGATATTACTACAATCCTCAAGGAGAAATCCTGTGGAGCTTCTAGTTTTACTGAATTTTGTTTTGATCAGGCCATGCTCATTAAATTCAAAGCAAGATGAATATCTATGGATGAGCACAAGTTTCATGACATGGGATGTCAGAGTAGCTGACTCGTATGTATTATACTCATGTGTGTAGTAAATATTAATGTCTATCTGTATGGTAGTAGTTCACACTGAGATAAATGTGCTTGTGCTCTGTGTCCCATGACTGACCTAAAAAACCCCTTGTCCCAGAAAGTTCCCAACAGAAATATATGTGACAAACTTCAGTGACTCAGAGGAAAACAAAAGAAGTACTTTTGAAAAAGCTAGGCTTGCAGGGCTGGTAACACCAAGGTCAGTGTTGATGAATGACTAGACACAGCATCCCAGTGACCAGCACTGATGTCTCCAAAGGCCAGATTGGAGGAAATATGATAAAAGAGTGGATTGAATGAATTACTTCTGGTGCTAGGGCATTATTAACCTGCTAAGTGTGGGAGGAAGCAAGTTCCACAAAACCGCTATTTTCTTTCATCTGCCTTCGGCCCTTTTTTTCCTTTATAGATACAGCCATGGGTAGAAGTGGAAGGAAATAAGCATTGATCAGGCTCTGGCTTTATTCTTGCAGCACAACCATTGGTGTAATTCTTTGGGACCTGCATCTTCATCCCGCCATTTGGGAGTTGCAAAGATTTCCACCACCTTCTGCAAGAACGGCACACAATGTTGTGCTTTGTATTCTGAGCTAGTTTTCAAACCAACAATAACTTAGGTTTTTCCTAAAACCTATTTTTGTCTCATTGACTAAACGATGTTTTCCCACTGATTTTAATGAATGCAGAATCTATCCCAAGGAAAGGTAGAAGCTGGATAGGATTAATGGATTTATAAGGTTTTTAACATTTTAAGTATAAAAGTAATGTCTAAGTTGTCATTCTTAAGGAATAAAAAAATTGATGGATACATTAGCTGGGTGTAAAATTGACATATGAAATTATATCCCCTTCAGCACTCACACCAAATAATTTTGAGAGTGGGCAGTTCAGGATGATGAAGATAGATTTTTTTCCCTAACTTGCTTAGAAGGCATTTCCATCTGCTTCCTATACAACTGCTTACATGCTGGCGTAGAATTCTTTCTACATAAATATTCAGGTATAGGAGATTAACATTTCATTTAACATCCAGATTTGAAAAGTTGGATTATTTGAAGGGGAAAAGGAAGGGTTACCAGCATGCTCCTCACTTTTAGTGCTTCTTGTGCTTATAATACTTTACATTTTGAAAATGTGTTTTGTGGTTGTTGTAGACTTTTTGCATTGTTTTTGTCTTCAGTTTTGGGAGGGTTTTTCTGGAAGAGAGAGTGCTTGTCCAGTTTTTGCTGTGGTCAGGTAGAAAACCAACAAATAATAATAAAAAAGTTGCTTAGTTAGCTAAAGTTTTCACACAGGGATGGTTATGAGCATCTTGAATACCAGTTATGATGCAGAAGTATACATAATTCAGGCCATTTATTCAGAAAATACTTCTAAAATTGCAGCTGTAATCGCCAGTTTTGTTTGTGCAAGTGTTCAAACTTGTCCTGACAAATCACACTGGAACACTGAAATCTGGTTTGGGTTTAGAAGTCAGTGGAGGAGCTATTCATATTAATTCTGTATAGTTGATGCAGGGTATAGGGTCTGACCTGAAGATAGACATTCTGCCATGTATGGGATGTTACTGGCTTAATTGTGTACATATTGGCATTTTTCACAAGTAACTTAGCTGCAGATTTTCTGATGGATGCTACACAGTAGCAATTTCCCTGAAGCGTGCAAAACTCCCTGAAGTCAATTGGACTTTCTATGTACAGCTTTTCATAGGATGAGACAAATTGTGATTCTCTATCACAATTCCTCTGAAAAAATTACATCGTTGTGCCACAGTATGAATGCCTGGCAGAATTTATCTTAATACCCAGCAGAAAGGCAACTAACCTATTTTTTTCAGCATACATCGAACAAGACAGGAGTGCTGATTCTAAGGACAGTAATGCTTCTTCTCCACCAGCAGGATCTTGCCATCATGAAGCATCAATCTGAGGCCCATGTGCTTTTTTGAACACAATTTGGATGATTGTGTTCATCAAGAGATGCTCATAAAGCAGCTACATGATGCTTGAAAGAGAGTTGCTTTAGCAACTTAGCCCCATTGCAATGTTAGTACGGGTCCAAGGATATAAAAGTAGTTGGCATTTTGCATGTTATCCTCCATCCAAAGAATCCAGAAACTGGATTCTCTCCTGCTCCTGCCCTGACTGCATTTTTGATCATTTTTTGTTTGGACAACATCCTTGAATGAAACAAAAAAAAATTGTTTTTAAATGATTCTGCCTCCTTTTTAATCCTCTCATCTAATTTCCTATCTCTTATTCCTAGCCCCCCCTTTTTTACTTTGATTCAAGTGTCTTAGAATAGTATTAATGCTTTTATTATCAGCATCTTTCTTTGTCTGCTACTGATTTTTTTTTTTTTTTTTTAATTCCTCTATTGGTAATCCATACTTTTTGCAGAGCATTCACTGCACCACACTGCCAGCCTGCCAGCTTTGTCACTCTGTATTGTATCTCAGTGCTGACCAGCTTGGTACATCCACTTATAATATGATGAATAGCATCTGGAGCCTGGCCACACAGCCTCCATTCTGGTCTTAGGACTTTTTTAAGCCATCTATCCTTGCTTGTAAAAATAGCCCATTCCTATGTGGCCATAATGAAATTCTCTATTTCTCTTTTCAGTCTTCTGACAGCCTACCTGCCATTTGCCACCATCATACTGTGACATTTTCAAAAATTCTTTGTGTTTTTGTTTTTCAATTGATTTATTCCTATGCTGTTCTTACTGGTGTGTGACTAATAAATTACCCTCAATAGTAAAATCTTTTAATTTTGCAGCTTCCTTATGATTAAACAAACTTATTTTTAATTTTCAGTTGCTTTACAAGTTCCTTTCCTACAATTCCCTTTGTTGCTATTCTCTGTTCTTCCTGCCAACTTAAAATCCATTTTTAACTGCATTCACTTTTATTACCTCAGGCAACTGTGATTTCTTATTACTTTTACAGTTACATTGCCTCAGATTAACTAGATTTACTTTTGAAGAATACCACTCTTGCAAATATATCAGTTACTCCGATTTGCCAGTATATGTGGACCAAATATGTCATCACAAGATTGTGGAAACTCAAGGCAAGATAGAGAGGAGGCAAAGAGGGGCAGATGGAGCCATGATGGTAATGTTGAATTGATGAGGTAATACTTTCTAAGCAGAATGGGTGGTTGTGGATACACAGAGTGACCTGAAAAATTCCCCCATTGAATCACCATTATTATTTACTATAATTCAGTTCATATTATTATGGCATTTTGGCTGACATATCTTTACAAGCTGTTCTGCAAAGTATATTCTAAAGAACAGGTTGTTGAACTTGTTATTGTCAGGCAGGTCCCCTGTGGTTCTACATTGGGTAGAAAACATTCTTGGAATATAGACAACATTGTAATTGTCTCAAAAATCTCAAAGTTTAAATAGTAAATTAAACCATGACCATGAGGACACAGAAAGGCAGAGACATCCTTCTGTTAGATATCTTGTCAAAGGCCGTGAGTGTCTTCAATTTCAATAGGCTTCATTTTTTTGCCTTCTGCTACTTGTAAAATGAGAAAAAGAAATGAAGACTGAAAAAAAAAAACATCACTCACTTCTAGACTGGAATCAAAGCTAGTGTAACCACAGCAATGGACAGTGACTTCCCCTGTGATACAGAAGGTAAGATAGTCACATCAGAGTTATAGCCACTGTAAGTATTATATCTGGACAGCTGAATCACTTAGCTAAGAGTAACATACAGAGGCATTCTTACCTGTACAAGGAAATGAGTGGTGTTAAAAAATGTTTTCCGTTAAAAAAGATACTAAACTGCAAGCTCTCCTGCTTGTTTTATGAAAGACCAAAATCCACAAAAATTTTTAAGAAAAGGAAAAGCTCGCGTTTTGCCTCTGAACATAATACATTTTCATATTGAAGGAACTCTACAAGCTATTGCTGAATGCATAATAGAAGTTGCTTCTCCCACACAGTGAATTACCAGGACCCAGGTAGCAGTTACCTGACACTGCTCTTTTTCAGAATGTGTGTAATGAGTGTACAGATAGAAATGTTAATATTGAGAGACAGTCAGAGGCTCAGGGGACTGAATACAACCATTAAACAAATTTGTTTTGCATTTCAGGTCAAAATCCTCCATAAACAGTGACCACCTCACTGTCTAAGAAGCATTTCACAGCATGTTTCAGGACATGCAGTTTCAGGTTTTGTGGTCCTAAATCTGACTATGGATCCAGTCTACAGAACATAACTTGTAATGTGAAGAGGCATCCTTGATAGTTTCAGAAGTCAAAAGATGGGAAAGGTGCCAATACCAATGCATTTCGATGCCTGCAGTTACTCTTTACAGTGTCTACCTAAGAGACAGTCTGGCATGGTCCAAGGTTTGTTTGTACCAACTGTAGACTTTCCTCTGGAAGTGGTACACCTGTACCTCTCTAGGATGAGTAAACGCACTACAAAACATATTAGAAGGAAACACAACAGTGCTGTAGGTGTGGATTCCTGCCAAAATGATCCAGTCAATGCATTGGAATGGACTGACTCACTGGCAAAAACCCACTTTCAAGACAGTCAAGAACAAATTGAATTAAAAAAAATACATTTGCTTATATTACTAAAAATGGTAGATTGCCAAAATTGACTAAGAATAATTGCTTCTTTATATTTTATTCTGCCTGTGCAATGAAATTAAATTGGTCTGCTTAGTCACATATTTTGCTTGGAGTCACTGTTTTACTCCCATGAAAGTCAAAGGGTTTCATACATTTTGTTTTGATATGACAACATAAGCATTTAGAAAAATAATAAGACAAAAATATCTATCCTATTTTCAACAGAGTAAAAATAAGTTCAAATGTTTTCACTGACACACAGTTTAATGAAAGGTTTTGCTTGAGGGACTAGATTCTTGGAACATAAAGCACATCCTTGAGAGAGGTCTGTTAGGAAGAATGTCATGAAATACTCTGTGAAGCTACACATGAAAGCTTTTTAATTGGGTGATAATTGACTATTTTATTTTTCCGTTAGTAATATCTGGATCAGAATCAAAATTAATAAGAAAGAGTCCTTCCTTTATAATGATTTTAAGTGACTATTTAGTCCCTATTTTGAACCTGAAGAGCAAAGAAAAAGTTTGAGGTTCTTAGCTGGAGTTTATGAAGCTCATGACTCCTTGTAGATTCTTTTTTATGTCATCTTATTTACAAATAAAGATTTGTTTTCTCTGTTTTTAACTGTTCTGATTTCATCATTGAAGTCATAGCTACTGAATTAAGGGGTAAAAGACAAATTTTCATAGTTACATTTCTAAATGAATTTGAAAGAAGATAAAGCAGAGGTGTTTTATGATAGTTCATGATTAAAAAAAAAAAAAAAAAAAAAGAAAAAGAAAAAGATAATCTGTCCTTGAACCTTGTCCTCTAAGGATCAGTGCAAAGAGTCTTATTTTGATTAACTTGTAAAAGATGAATTAGGGATTGGGGGAATGAGAACAAAGGAAAGGCGAATCCTTAATTACAATCTTAAGCAACTGTGTGCAATCATGTTTCAGAATTTTCTTGCCTGAATACATCTTATTATGTTGTAACCATGCACTCAGTCACTCCACAATTTGGAGACCATAGATTGTTTGTAGTTTGTCTCTTTAAACCACTTCTTCAGTTCACAAATGCCATGATGTTGAATTGCCTCCCTCTGATTAGAAGGGTGACATTGGAAATCACGTCTGAAAGTGGAGCTTAAAGACAAGAAACACATAGCAGTTACATATTACATTTAATTAAATAGTCATTCGTGCTGCATTTGTGTATTCAAAGGCTACAAGCTCATCCAGAAGTTAAAATTATTTTTAAAGAAGCTTTTGTGATCCAAAACAAATGTTTTGTTGCTGTTTGTTTCTTATTGAAGTGACTTTATTTGCACTTTATTTTTGTTGACAACACACTTCACAGCATAATGTATAGTAGGAATGAAAATTAATTATATATTCACATTATTAGTTTGTTTATAGCATGTTGAAAATGCTTTTCTGGTAAACATAAACCAAAAGACATTGGCCAAGGTGCATATCTTACAGTTGCCCTTGGTACAGTCCATTGTTCTAAAAACAGTACGTGTTAAAAATATTTTTGTCCATGGAAAATGTCAGTTCAGCAACTCTGCCAACATTTGGAATCTGCTTTTTTTTTTTTTTTCAGGAGGCGTGCTGACTCCTGGCTGATCGCGTCTCATTTGTAGATCTGTTTCGTTCTGCAGACCCAAACGGCTTCTGCAGTGCTGAAATGAGGCAGAAAGTTTGTGCTGCCGCTTTCCCGTCCGGACCCGTCCGAACAAAGCAGTTACTCATTTCCCAGAGCGGCTGCCCCAAGCAGCTCCAGGGTTGCTGGGCTGTGCGTGGGTGCTGCCGGGCACCAGCCCCAGCGTGACACCGAACCTTCTCCTGTGTGCTGCCGGGGCGCACACTCCGCTCTCTCCGCCCTTTATTCTGGGAAAGCACCTCGTTTAGTTATTCACCGTATTTTCTACTTTTTTTAATCCCCTTCTCCCCGCTCACCACCACCCCGAGGTATAAAAAGCAGCCGGGGAGGCGTGACAGCAGCTCTAGGGAGACAGAGGGCAGCAGGGCGGCGAGGTTTGAAGTCCCCCGAGCAGCTCGGTGGTGGCTCCGTGCCCTGCCCAGGGAGCAGGAGAGGGGACCCCGGCCCGGGCAGGGCCAGTGCCCGCGGCTGCCCTACGCCCGGCAGGAGGACGGGCCAGGGCTAGGAGTGTGGGTTTCACAAGCGCCACGCTGGGCAGGCTGAAAGGGCAAAGCTCTAAAAGCAGGGGCTCCGCAAGTTCAGTTTAGTTTTGCGACTTCGTCTTCACGCCTCGAAAGCTCAGTCGCAGCTTGTAGGACAAATTCGTGGTGGGTTGTGGGGGGAGAAGTAAAAAAAAAAAAAAAAAAAAAAAAAAAAAAAAAAAAAAAAAAAATCTTGAAGTCTCTCCTTCAACTCCCCGTTTCAAATGCAAATAGGGAGAGAGATTGGTTCCCGCCCCACCCCCTAGCCCGGCTCCTGATTTTTATCCAAAGGACTCCATCTGTATATCCTGTCAANCTTCTGGAGGTACAAAGAGTCCCTGTGCCGCCTCCGAGCGCCCTCGGACGGAGCTAGCAGCCGGCTCCAGCCACCGAGCCGTGATATCCCCTGCCCAGAGCAGCATCCCCACCTCCTCTGCCTTCTCCCTCCCTCCCTCCCCGCTCCTTCCCTCCCTCCTCTTCCTCCTCCTCCCGCAGCCACGATCCGCACCCAGTCGGAGCTGGGCTTGGCACCGGCACCCACTTCTCCCATCGTGTGCCCAGCGGCTGCCTGTGCAGTGCCGCGCCGTGCCGTGGAGGAGAAGGAGAGGAGCAGCGGCAGCGCTCCCATCTCCGCGGGTGCGGGCGAGTGCGCGGGCGGGCGTGCAGCCCCCATGCCCGCTGGGCGCCCCGCCGCCCGCAGCCCGGCCCCCCCCGCTTGGGAGCATCCCGCCAGCACTTCGCCGCGGAGGCACCGTCGGCCCTTGGGATTAAAATACTCACCGCGCTGGGCAGCCGACAGAAAGGGGGAGCAGGTAAGTGCTGACTGCACCTGTGCCTTTCCTCGCCTTCCTTCCCTTTCCCCTTCCCCTCCCATGTAGGCAGAGGGCGGTCGGAGCAGTTGCAGGAAAGGGCTGTGTGCTGTTCCCCGCACCCGCTCGCCCCGGAGCGGCTCCTGCCCGGAGCGAAGCCGCGGCTCTGCGGAGATGCCGGGGGCGGCGCGGCCGCGGCTGTAAGTTTCTCGTTCTCCGGGCTGGGGGCGGCCCGGGCAGCGCGGCTGGGACCAGCCGCGGGAGCACCCGACACCAGGTGCGGTGGAGAAACCGCGGAAAGTAAGAGCACTGGGTCTATAGGCGCGTGTGCACCTTCTGAGAAATACGAGAACAATAGCATCACTCTTGACTCTTTGGAGAAGTCTCTCTGACAAGCGGGGAAGTGGGGTGGGGGAAGGGAGGACCACAGACTTGTGCAAAATATAGGCAGCCCAAAGTCCTGACTGTCTCAGTCCTTTCTGCCAAGCCAAAGCGGCTGTCTTGATTGGGCTCGAAGTCTGGCAGTGATGCTACAGTGCGAAAGATTTCAGAGACAAGGAAATTTCCTGAGTTATTTCCCAGACCTTTCGTCCTTCTACATCAAGGATGTTCTAGAGTTTGCAAATGTTGAAATTATGGGAGCTGTTTCTTTGATTAGTATTCAGCTGGTAAGGCTAGCTCTGCAGTGCTTGGCTGATGCTGACCCTTCCCCCTCCGCCCCGTCCCCCAGTCCATCCACACACGGGCATGTCCTGCTTTCCTACAATGGGCTGTGTACACCAGCAGCAAGAGGTTTGTCATCTGGATCCTCAGACTTTTAGTTGCTAATGGACGCAAAAAATATCCCTTTTTGGGATGCGGTTTAGCCTTTATACTGCTTTCAAAAGGTGAAGTAGTTCAGGTGAGCCAAGATTCTACAAACGATGTCTTCCCCAGGATGTGGGAAAGGATGGGAGATGGATACTTGTGATGTGCTCTGATTCTGGGAGCTGAAATGCTGATACTTTAATCTTTTCTCCTTGCAAGGATAAAATCTTATGTTCTGATAGATAACTTGCTCAAGCCAAGCCAGAGACTTGAAAGGGCAGAGTATACTTCATAGTCTCTCTAACAAGACATACTGACTTGCGATTTTTCAGCTAAAACATAGGTGATTGTGCAGCTTTGCAGAAAATAAATTGCTTTTCCAGAACAAATAAATAAATAAATACATAAAAGAGCCAAACTCTTGAGCAAGCCAGTTTCTGAAACAACCTCTCCTTGGCATTGATGCGTGACTTTACTTTTCTATCTTTAATATATCTACTAATTGTTTCTCTGTTACATTATTTGAGTTTGCAGGGAATTGCTACTGGTGAAAGTTAGGTACTTTGTTTCTGGGAAAGGTAATCTCAGGTGCAGAGCTGTTCAGATGGGCAGTAGCATGAAAGTTGCATAACTGAATTAAGTTTGCTTAGCATGTGGCTTCTGAAGGAACAACAGGTCAACAGATAAAGATCAGCTGGAAAGTGATGTTGATTTTCTCTCAGCAATATTATAACAGTTTTAACGATGCAGAAGCAAAGTGAGGATATTTGCAAATGGTACGATTGTGCCTCATTAGAGCTAGTTCAGTGTAACGGGTGTGTTACCATCTTTGGAGGAAAAAAACCCACAAAACCTACTTAACAAAACCAAAAGAACTATCCAGGGACCAAATGTGCTATTCTTTTAAAATCCCTGTACACAATTTTATAGCTTTTCAGTCTGCAGCTACCAGGGGATCTAATCTAGACATCTAGACACACATTTTTTTCAGGGTCATCAAGAAAGGCTAAGTAAGATTTAAAAGACGATTGCAATAAAATCCACAATAAGGGAAGGCCTAGCTGTGACATCTTTTAATATAAAGTATGTACAACACCTACAGTTTGAGTGCTCAATAAAGATTTAAAACTACCAAGAATATTAGGTAAATATTAAAGATAATAATCTGAGCTACCACTGCATGTTGGAAATGCGTGTCAGTTAATGTGAGTGAAAATACAAACATCAGTAATACAGCCTATTTTCTTGCAAAAAGCTATTAAAGATTGCAGTTTTAATCAAGGAACATTTCACTCTTATAATGGGAGATTTTACTGTAATTAAAGGCTGATGTAGGTCATTAGAATTGTGTTAAAAGTCAGATGACACCTTCACAACTCTCCTAAGTCTGCTTTCATGGATTTAATAGCAAGGTACTATTGATTATTTGCTATTGATTTATTAGCAAAGTATTATTGTTTTTTTCGTGCAGAAGGGTAATTGTAAAGCATTTTTACAGCTGCAGATTAACTGTGAATTTTCTGATGAGAAGAATGGATACAATATCCACATAGATTTTTGCCTATCCTTTTCCTGTATGACTGTGTATGTACATGTTGTGCCCATATTTTTCTATGTTTCTTAAGCAGTCAGAAGCTTGACTGAAGAAAATCATTACTAATGCAAGACCTTATATTGTTCTACTCCAACTCAAATTCCAGCTTTTCTGTAAACCTGGCTAAGCTTTTTCTCAAAGGGATTCAACTCACAAATTGACTCTGATGTGTGATGAAAATAGAAAATAATTTAAACTTCAAGTGGTTTACAGATGAATATACTGCTTGGGAGTCAGTCGTAGTGATATCTAGTAAGTTTTTGTGTGTGTTTTCAGTCTATTGGCTTCAGTACCTGATGTGTTCAGCGGTTCTTCAATGAGGGCCTTCCTTGAGCCATTCTTTTTCCTTTAGTTTATCACACACATTTTTTTTCATGTACGCTTTCATGCTACTACTGGGTATTGTTTTCTTGTGGCAATAAAAATCATTAAATTCCATCTGAGAAGGGCGCATAAAATAGATGGTTACTTCAGTTCTTCCTGTCAAACCAGGCTTAACTCTAAGCAGTAATGCAGGAGTGCCTCCTCTGGGAATTCAGCAGTTCTGCAAGAAAGTCATCCCTAGGCATTACGTGACGTTCTTCAGCTGAAATGAGGCTGCAGAAATTGAGCTTGTGGAAGTTTAAATATTTGCCTTGATTGGTCCCAGATCTACAAATACTGCTGGCGTTTCTTTTCAATAACTGATCAAATTAGCATAATCTTTCCCAGCAACTTAGATCTTTCAAATGTACCATGGCAAGGTGAAAAACCAATAAAGCTCTTTCACATGGAGAAAATGATATTAGGGGGAAAAGAATCTTTCTTTTATTAATTTTGCTTGGGGAACAAAACAAACTTACCAACAACCCAAACAATTCAGCACTCTAGACACGTGCAATCTCATGATCAAGTGCAGAGCAGTATAAAGGACCAAAAGCTGTTACCTGGTTTTCTTCATGTGTTTTTTTAAGCCATGTAATTTATTGCAGTGTGCCTAGTGTTTTTCTGTCATCTCATCAGGTCCTTTCACCTGAGTCAGAGGGTATTGGAACCAGTTTAGTGTAACAGTGCCATATGTTTGGAGCAGTGATAGTTTTTTGCTTGATAACCAGATGCAGACTGCAGGATGTGCACTACATTTACAGATCTCCCATGTGAATATTTAGGCCAGTTAGCGGCAGGAGGTTGTGGTCTGTAGTTGTAATGTCATCTGGCACAGGGAGTTAATAGGTTTCATCGTACTGCCTTGACTTGCAGAGCTTCATTTCATCACAGGGTCCTCACCTCACTTGCTCCAAGGCACCCTCCTTTTCTTTTTTTCTTTCCTTGAAAAAAGTGATAACCAGACATTGCAATTGACACTGTAATTAGACATGTTATCTTCTTAAAACCTTTTTTTCTCAAGGATCACGTTCCTGTTCATGTGCCTGTGAAGGAGTCTCCTGTAATATTTAGGATGTGTGACATGGAGGAGCTGCAGGCTTGTAACAAAGGGGGATTTTCTCTGCCACTAAATGTAACACCCTGTCCAATGGGCATTGTAAAATTGAATGTCAAAGCATAAATATTTCAGTGAGGGCAATCCAGCTGTCAGGGGGCTCACCTGCTGGTTCTACTTTGTTTAAGGGATCATGGTTCAAAATCCAGTGGCAACAGTCACCTTTGGAATTATTTCAACACCCTGGGTCTGATTTTAGTGAATGACTAAAGTAGAGAAAAAACAAAAACACCCCATGGGATAACTGGATAACTGTGCATTATTGACCAAGCTAAAGCAAGATTTATTAGCAGGTGGTGGCTGCGCAGTCAGTGAGGTCCATATTTGTGCAGTAAATTTTGCAATGGTATCAAAAATTGAAGCAATTTGATGAGAGGAGAATAATGGGGAAGGGGGGAGGATAAGGGAAGGCAATAAAATAGGGGTGGTAAACTCTTCAGTTACAACCTCAGTGAGTGGCTGACAGCGAGATTTCAAACTAGAGTAATGCAATCCAGACTGGTGGAGTTTAGTAATGGAGAAGGGTTTGGATTTCCACGGCTTCCTGAAGCATTTTACACATTAGAAACACTTTAGGACAAACTATGCTGAAGGACAGAATTCTCTGTTGGGTTGAAGAGGTTGACAGGAAAATGATATGGTTCATAGATTAAGCTGGCGCTGTGACACTGGTAGCAATACGTGAGCAGAAATCTGCAGGAATTTGCATTTTGGCTGCAAAGGTTAGGTGGTGCAAAGACATCTCAAAAGCCTTCAGCAAACTGCCCTAGGGGGCTGGGGAACTCTCAGATGTGGGGAAGGAGGGCTTCCAAGATGATATCTCTGAGACTGAAATATTGTCCTTATCTACTGGTGCTCATTGTGGCGCACAAACAATGAACACCAGACTTGATGGGTTGTTTTAGAAATTATGGAGTGAAGCAAAATATTCAGAGAGATTTTCAGTGGGTGTAAATTATCCTTAATTGCTTGCAGTGAGGGAGACTATTCCTTTAAACTGAGGATCTGATTCATGATCTGAATGTTTTCAACAAATCAAGATTGCCCCTTGGAGACAGTGCATAATAGTGTCTTTTTGACACTAGCAGATTGTTTTGGCAAAGGAAAGTAGTAATATTTTTCAGATTAGCAGTGTACACTAGAACACTGTGCCTTAAATATAGTTTAATTTTACAGCAGATGGGAGAAAATGTAAGGTTTATGATGTATATTGAATGAAGAGGTTATTATTTTTTTCAAATGTATATTCTTCAGTCTGAGCTTTCATTTTTCAGCCAGTTATTTGAGAATGTAAACATGAGAGTTTGGATATCTAGTGGATATTTTTTTATGTTTGTTTTTTTGGGTTTTGTGGGGTTTTTTTGATTCTTACAGCTGTTCACTTGGAGAGCATGTTACTGCTCAGTTAAGACATGTTACCTGTACTGTCCCGATCACATAACATACTCTCCAAATTACACACCAGCTCTTTTACTTTGTATTTTTCATATTTGTGATTGCCAGGACTACATGTAGAGCAAATAGGGAAAAAGAGCTTAGATGTGAAAGCTAGAGCTTAATGCTTTAAATACACTAACAATTTTATTTTTAAAGGCCTAAGGTACTTTTTAGGTTGGCAAAGTGTCAGTGAAGGGATATGATTTGGTTTACCCCCGTTTGGGGAGGGGAGTAGCATTTGGGAGATCAGAAACAAGATGTAAAGGTACACTTTTATTCTAGGGTAGTTAATGATATCAATGAAAAGTGTAAATATTTCTCACTTTTGTATACTCTAAATATTGTTTGTGCAGAAAGAGATAATGTTTCATAAAAGAGCATCATTAAACAAAAAGTGCAAAGTGGTTGCAGGTCAGTTTTTCCATCACACTCAAGTCAGTAAACACAGATGACAGTGAAGACACTGGAATCAGAGAACTGAATACCCTCTGTTGCTGTCAGTGTTAATTTCATCCACTGCTGCAAGTGCAACCCTGAACATTTAAGCTACGTCTTAATGAGGAAAAAAACACCAACAGTACCTCTTACTTACAGTTTTATGGATGTTGTGACATTGCTTATGTGGTCTTTTGGACTTGATACTTATGGATGTCATAGAACAGATGATGTTGAAGTGCTAGTTATGCTTGGACAAAATTATTTAAAAAATCAGTATAATATGTGTATCTATCTATCTATCTATTCATCTCAGTAAGAAAGGTAATGAAATGCAATTTAATAAAGAATTATTCCCAAAACACAAATAATTTTTAAATACAAGGGACTTCTGCTTTTGGAGGTATCACATATAAAAGGCAGTGTGCTGGGAGAGCTATAAATAACAACCTAAAAAAAAAGTGCTCTAAGAGGAATAGGAAGACTCATCCTGTAGAAGAGAAAAAAGGGAGGGAAGAGTGTTTCAGAGCAGAAAGTGCTGCCACACAGCTGAATAAAAATAATTGAAATTTTGGAGTCTGTGTGGTGAAAGTATTTGAGAATGAGTAAACCACAACAATGTTTTCTTTCCAGGAGGTGTGAGTATTCTGCTTTTCATCAGATTGTGCTGTCTAGCATATGGACTGTTTTTCAGTTGGTATTTTGGGTGCGTTTTTCAGTTCTGTGCTGTGGCGTGTGGCTGGGGACCATGGCACTCCATATGGTGGCTTTCATACTTTCCTGCAGGTGTAAAAGAAAGGATATAAGAGAACACTGTTCGAGATAAAGGTTAGAGCAATTCTAGGTTTGAAATGTCTGTTCAGAGCAAGAACAAGACATTTCAAACTGCTTAGTGAAAAGACTCTAGCATATTGTAAATGTTTTACTGACATTTCTTAAGAAAATCCATTTTGTATTTTTATCTCTGTTAAATAACAATCTGCTGCCTCTTTGAAATAAAGTGACAGTTTATCAATATCAGATGTCTTTAACATGATGTAACTTAGGCACAGAGAGGGGAAATCAAGGATGCATAAACAGCCCCTACTACAAACAACACTTAACTGTAGTTGAATGGAGCAGTAGGAAGTGAACATATCACAGGGAAAGCACAGCTACTTCCTTAAAACTCATTGGCAGGCCTCTCAGTAATTACTGTCATATGGTCGTGATTTACCCTAAGGGCCAGATCAAAACTGAGCTATGACTAGTTGGGATTAATCATTTCAAACTAGGCTCTTCTAACGAGGATGACACCTGCTTGTTAATCCTGCTGTGAAAAGAATTTTGGTCCATGTTGGAGTGATGTCTTTTATAACTGTAGCATCATGTTTTCAAAATTAGGCTCTTTAGGTAAGGCTTGCCTGTTCTCTTCATTTTGCCTGGATTTTCCTGTATGGAAGCTTTCAAATTGCTGCTGCTTAGCAAACACGCTCAGTGGGTTTGTGGTTTATCCCACCAGCCTCTAAGCAAAGCCTTTCTGGTGCAGGGCAGTCCCACAGAAGGGATTACTATAAAAAGGCTTTAAATACAGTCTGTAATCAGAAGAGCTTTTTATTTGTTTCATGTTTCTGCCCTCTAGGTACCTTTGGCAGCACGATGCATAGGCGTTCTGCAGCTGAAAGAGCCTGACATACTGAAAACAGATAGTGGATATCACATTTCACTCAGTTTTAGTAGTAATGGGTAGGACTATGATAATCAATCCAGAGTATTTAATGTGTATGTGATTTAATGTCTAGCCTTTTTAGATTAATTAAAAGCATGAAGGGTGAAATCTTCTTTCTTCTGTGCTTCCTAAGTAGCAGGAGTTCACTCCAAATTAATGCCGTTATCTATTTTAATTTCACCCTTATTTCCACTTCATGTTTGGCACTTCATAAATGCTTCCTTGTCTCCCTTCTTGACTTGGACAAGGAGGATGTCTATTTAAGAGACAGCTTTGCTTACCTGGTGATTCTCCCAAAAGGCAAAGCTATGTTTGGTTCTGACTGACAGAATTTATAAAAACATTATTTATAAAAACATTATACTAAGTATACATTTTTACGTGGGCAGAGAAGGCTTACAGTCATGAAAAGCAGAAAAGAGTCGTTTAAGTATTGAAGTTTGTGTTTTTAAAAAAAAAAAAAAAATTATTAGTAAGTCCTATGAGTTAAGAAATGATTAAAATTTTAAATAAAAACTGATTTACGTGTGTTAGTGCTGGAAAATCAATTGTTATTAAATCAAAGTTTCATTGAAAATACAAAATGACATTATCTTCTGATCTTTCTTGGCATATTTCTGTATAAATATATAAAGTAGTCTAACATGTTTCTTATGGTGCCTGACATTTGCTTTAGGAATGTAGTGAAACTGAGTGAGGAGACTCAGGGCTTTTTACCAGGTCAGGTTCAGATCAGAACAAATCATAGCATCTGGTGTACTGTGACTAAGAATCAATCAAATTGTTCTGATTCATCTTATACTCCTTCATTTTACTTTTGAGTTATATGGGAGAGAATTAAGCTAGGATATGTCCCTGACATTTATACAACTTGCTGCCTGTAGCTGGTTTGTAATTATATCATAATAATGGCAAGTAAAGAAGACCATAGCAGACAGAAGAGAAAATATCAAACCAAAGTACACCTATGCTGATTATTTTTAAGAGAAAGAATTTTAACATTTATACTGGAAAGAAAGGGTGTATTAAGAGAACATTCAGGAGAAAACTTTATGGCTATAAATACAGAATTATCAGCAGTAGTAATGCCATCCAAGAAATTTGCTATAAACGCTGAGAGATTTATGTAAACTCATTGGTGTTGATGAGGAGAAAAGTAATGAATAAACAGTTTTGATGCACAATATGAAAGCAGCAAAAAATTTGCATTCTCTAAAAATAATTAAAATTCTGACAACAATTCTTGTCTTTTTCCCGGATAGGTACCCATTACACCATTTCTTTGGTGAAGGCTATTCAGCAGTGGTGACATCTTCCAATCAACCACTCTGCAAATTATTATCTCTGGACTCCCAGCTGACACCCTGCCGGAGGCTAGAGCCACTGAGACAACTGGAATTGTGCCTGCTTTGGTCAAGGTTTTTTCTTTCACCGAGGGAAAAAAAAAAAAAAAAAGAAAAGATGAAGTTGGGCAAAGTGGAGTTTTGCCATTTTCTTCAGATACTAGCTCTTTTCCTGTGTCTTTCTGGGATGAATCAAGCAGAGCTCACGAGGTCCAGGTCAAAGCCCTATTTTCAATCAGGGAGGACGAGAACCAAACGCAGCTGGGTGTGGAATCAATTCTTTGTGCTGGAAGAATACATGGGTACAGACCCACTCTATGTAGGAAAGGTAGGGGATTTAAATAAACTTTGGAGGGTGCAGATGCTTGCTTTTTGATGTGTTTATATGATGCAACCTAAACATTGTAATTCTGTTATCCCAGGACAGCAACACATTGCATTCTTGTAAGAATGCAAGGTTCCTGATGCAATTTTCTTTAAGAGCTCTACATATTAACACTGCTTGTTTTACAAAGTACAGTAATGAAAGTGTTTCACCGCCACTGATAGAAAGAAAATGTTTATTACTTATACTACATTTTAAAGCAAAGGAACATAATGATGGGCATTCTTTCTTGAACATAATGATGAGTATTCTTTTTTAAGAGTTAACAGCTAGTCCCAGAAAAAAAGTAGTTCTGTATTATGTTGTTTGCTCCCTAAAACTCAGCACTACTGAAAGCAAGAGAGAAAGAATCAGGCGTCTGTGGGTGTGATGAGTGAGAAGGAGGGCATGTCTGAATTACTGCTTTTCTTTGACATTGCCTGGCTGGCAGATTGGGACCTTAGGGGCCTCGCTGTCCTCTGTGCACAGCACAGCCTTGTGGCTTTACCTTGCCTGGGATGGGCACAGGTCCAGTACAGAGCCAGCCATTTTCCATCAGGGCATCCCAAATGGTTCGTTGTGAGTGCCCGCCGCTGCACATGCAGCACACTGAGCACAGCTGTGAATCCGGGACTTAGCTCATTTACTGCCTTGTGCTAGTGGGTAATACGCTGCCTTCAGCAATTATGCAGGGGAAAAAAAAAGCCCACAAAACAAAACCCCCTCTTGTGTTTCTCTGTAACATTTATGTGTAATCATCTTATTGAAAGGAAAACCCATTTTCTCGGTAATATCAGAATCAATAAATAGAGTTTCTCATTAAAATACAGCAAATGCATAGAAAACAAGGGAGTGACAGCTTCTGGCACAACGGCATGCTTACAGAAAAAGAGATGAAGTAATCTGAAATCCACTGCTTCAAGTATACCAGAGCAATGAATTTCAGCTTACTTAATTCATCCTACTGAGACAAAACCTTGATGTTTGTGTTAATACAGTTAAGCGCTTAGAATTTAATCACACCAACGGAATAATCAAGTTAAATAGGGAACTGCATTCATGATTGCAGCTATGGTTGTGTTTAGGTGCTTTTCTGAATTGGGACTGGTACTTTGCATAATTGAACCCTTAAGAAAGGTGTGCTAGATTCAGAAACGTCATTTTGTATTACAGTGGTATCAAAAGTTTTGGTAAAGTTTTGCATTATGTAGCAGTATCCATTCTGATGCCACACAGCTGCTAGTTGTCTGTGTGGGTTTGTCTTTTAGGCAAATATGTCCCCAGGTTGGAGTTTCTCTTGTGGCTCTGGAAATGGCCTATTTGGCATTCTTTCCCACTGATAAAAAAAGAAGTGTGGCTTGCAAATTTGAATTTCTCTCCCGGAAAAAAAGCGTTTTGAAACACTCGAGTGAAGACTAGTTTTGATCTGTAGTAATTCTCATGTTCAGTCGATTGCTATATTATGGCCAGAAATGCTGTGGTAGTGCTATAGTACATGATATTTGCATGCATGTGGTTATTTTTAGCTCCACAGTCTGCTCTTTCCCATCCTTTGCTAGAGTCCTAGCATTGACAAGCAGATATCTTCCAAAACGCAACTTTTTTTTTTTTTTTTTTCTCCTGAAACATTCTGTGCCGAGCCTGCTTTTGTATCAGCAGTATGAATTGTTGGCTCAGGAATTTGTACCAGCAATCCGTTTTGTAGGAAAAGCAGATAAAATTTTTCACTTACAAAGGGAAGCCCATCTTTCTGGAAGCACAGTCCTTGCTGAGCATCTTGTAAGATAAGATGTGCCCAGTTCCTAACCTTCTCACTGTAGAGGCTTTTCACTGTGTGGCTGCTGAGGTGCAATCATGACCGGAGCCACATTCCCACACAGGGGAGCAAAAAGGTGAAGGAGTGAATTTCTTTCTGTTTCTTAACATCTTATGTGTAACTCCACTCTGAAGTGAGCAGCAGTCACCTTCCTCCCCCTCTTCTCCTCTTGAAAATATTGTTGCTCTTGTTTCAAATCCTTTGCAAGCAGGTAGGGACAGAGAAGACCAAGATTTGGATAGGAAGGATGGATTACATTTTCCTTTTTTTAATTTTTTTTTCCCCTTAGTGAGGAAGCTGCAGCAAGCAAAAAGCTGGCATAACTCACTTTTCTCATCAAATGAGGTGGAAGCAGCAACCAGACTCTGCAGAGTGCTCTGCTTCTGGGGAGGCCAGTCCTGCACTGCCTTACGTTCAGGATGCTTTGCAGGGTGCCAATCTAACTGCACATCCAGGAAAGATGGACCTTCTTTCAGCTTTTTAAGGGCTGTG
This sequence comes from Sinosuthora webbiana, assembly GCA_013397395.1. Lineage (NCBI taxonomy): Eukaryota > Metazoa > Chordata > Aves > Passeriformes > Sylviidae > Sinosuthora > Sinosuthora webbiana. Next base: position 182,438 of record VXBN01006745.1, read on the forward strand.
AGATAAAAAGGCTTCAGAAACACTCAAGCAAATGGAGCAGTAATGGGGAATACTGTCTCCCTGCCACTATTCAATTTTGCAAAGCCCTAGGCAATTCTGGTTGGAAGGCAGCATTTGGGGGATGTTAGGGTTACATGGCAAATCATTCAAGAGTTGTGAAATACCAGTGTTAATTCTGTGTTCAGCACTAGCTCTGTCCTCCTGAGTGTCTGCATGCTGACACTTTAATTACATGATCATGCAGGGTAAAATCCTATTCCTCGTAAATAATGTAGTAGGGTTCTTACTTAGCTCAGTAAAACAAGTCCTTCCCTTAATTTTTTTCAGTGTTTTCATGTTTGTTTAACAAAACATCACATCTATATCTGAGGTATACTGCAGCCTTCCTTCTGCACATCCTTATTTTGTTTTCCTAAATGCATATTTTTTTATTATTAAGGCAGTAGGGCCTGTTTCTCATGTGACTCCAGAGAAATCTCTGGAGAAGTTCCATTAATTTTACTCTAATAGGAGTCAGAGGTGACAGAAGTTTGGTGCCTTTTTTTATTCTCTTCTAAAATTTAGGTCTTTCCTCTCTATGATATGAATTCTAATCATCTTGGATGTAATTCTGAGCACCTCTGGGGATGTGCTTAACATGTAATCAGATTGTGGACTGAACCATACACAATTCTTTTCTGTTGGTCAGCACAGCATATGTTATGTTCACTTGAAGAGCTGAAGCATTTAACTGTTTAGCACATTAAACTGTTTGAAGAGGCACTGTTCTCTTCCAGACATGCCATGTAGGAGGTAAGGCAGTTAACTGTGATGCTTATTGAGGTAGAAACATAGCTGGCTTCTGTTTTCTGGAAAATGCTTACTATTGCCTGGTAATATGTTTTCGTGAAATGCCTTACCCTGTCTTTTCCTTGTAAATGACGTTAATGGAATCTACTTGGGAAAAAAAAAAAAAAAAAAAAAAAAAATATATATAAATATA
>VXBN01006745.1:183442-240811 GCA_013397395.1 Sinosuthora webbiana
ATATATACACACCAGTTTTAAATTATTTGAAACCTAAACACCTAAAATTAGGAAAAAAGGGTATGCTATTATGTTGATTATTTGAAAAACTGTATACAGTCTTGTAAGTGAAGTTTCTTTCCATGGGTACACATTGGCAAAAAGGGGTGCAGTAAAAGTAGAACTTGAATGTTTTGTGATACTTTTTGGTTTTGTTACATAACTATCAGACATTCAGAGTTTGGGTTTTTTTGGTGTGGTGGACTGGGTTTTTTAATTATTGTTTCTTTTAATGTCTTCTGCTGCAAGAGTATGAGTCTCATCAAAAGCATTAGAATGACACAAAATCTCTGCCAGTAATAATTTAATTTTTCTTATTAAATAGTTAAAAAAAAAAACCCAAACAAACAAAAGAAGCAACAGATAAACCTGAAGAAATGAAACAAGTCTTTGAACTCTATGTGAGATGCTGATGGATAGCTGGCTTCACTGTTTTCTTTTGGATGCAAACCAACTCTCCTTTTCCAATAGCTGTAAATTTAGGTATAGTTACAGGGCAGTTTCAAGCTTTTTGCTGAGTTGAACTCTTCTTTTCCCTTGAGATCTCACTCATATGAAGGACTGAAAATAAAAGACGGAGACTTTTGAGTGAGCACAAACCCAAGAAATTCATATGTAACTTTGAGAGGCTCACTGGTGATTCTCAAAAAAATGCTTTGAACTCGTAAGATGCCCTGAGTGTTTTTTTTTTTTATTTATAATGTAGGAGAAAGTAAAGTGTAAGTCCTAACCTGCATTTTCTAGATTGTAAAATCAAGAAAAAAGGTTGAATGAGTGAACTAAGAGCATATAGTTTCCTATGTCTCATAGTCATTGCCTTCCAACACAATTTTACTTGCCTCTTCTGACTGTTTTAAGGTAAATGAACCTGTTAGATTCAATTTTTGAACATGGACAAAAGTGCATAAAAGCTAATATTTGCATTATTATTTTCTGGAGTAGTACAGAATGATGGGCATATGAAAAAAATAAAGTGAAATTAAGATTTTCCTGTAAACATAGGTAATTTAAGAGAATTTTCAGGTTTTACAAGTTTTAAGGGAACTTACAGGCAGGGTCAGGAAAGGGTTTTTAAAGCAGCAATATAACAAGTTTATGTTATTATTAGTACAGAGAGTGGGTAGTTTCTTTCCAGTCTCCTCATTTTGGAGGGAAGGAGGCTGGATAGGGGAGCATACCGGAGTTTTGGGTTAATGCTTTGTTTTTCAAAGGTGTTGGTGAATATATCAATAAGGTGACAGAATCATGTGCTATATTTATCTGTGGTGTGACCTAGTCTCAGGCTATGCAGATGCTCTCAGAAGTAGGGCTCTTTTCATAGAATCATAGCCTGACAATTTCAGATGTGTCTGACAAATTTTGACAGAGCTGGATAATAAGTGTCTTTGCTAAAATACTTGAAGGCAGTGTGTACTGTGGAAGTACTGGCCACTCAGTCAAACTCAGACTGAACTCTGGGAATATTATTGCCATTTTGGGAAATGGACAGGACATGGGGTGATATTACAAAGGCTAAATATAGGTAAAAAGGACTGGGCTGCCTCACTTGCACATAGTGAAGAAGGACGTCAGTCATGTCCAGTTCCCTGGAGGGATCTCACCCTCCTGCTGCTTCTAGAGGCACCCACAGGGACTATGGCTCTCTGCTCAGCTTTAGTCTGTGTTTTTCCCCCTCCAAGCATCCTGTGCAAGGTAAATGTTCATGTCTGCTCTGCAAGTCAGCTCCTGGCTGAGAATATCTGCAGCTCTGCAGATTTTTGTTCATTTTCCACCCCAAGTAGTTTTGGAAGAAAACATTCAAACAAACTCAGACCAACTATTTTTCATCTCTCTTTGTGGCCTCTGTGTGGAAAACAGAAAGCATAATAACTCAGAAAGAAACTTTGCTTTTGTTATATTTTTTCCCCCTTTCTATTTGTGTTATCTTTACTTTTATCATAATCTTTGAAGCACCGTTGTTTTATATACTCCCAGAAGGCCATTTATGAAAGGGAAATAGCAAATCTGCTGTATTTCTGATATTTATCCATCTCAGAAACTCTTTGCTTTTCTGTGCTATGAAAATTGATAACAGTTGACCTTTTAAGTAAAATGGGACGTGCCATTCCTGTCAAGTATTTTCTGACCAAAAGTGCTGCAAATGGAACAAATGAACAGGCAAAAGAGTTAAGTCCTGCTTACTTGCTTTATGTACTGAATAGGTCTTGGGGAAGTGAAGCTTCAGTTGTACTTCACAAGTATGACTTTACCATCTCAACTTGTTCTGTCCAGTCCCAGTAACACACATTTTTCTTCAGTGGATAGTCACTGTGGGCATTGTGTTATTTCATGCTGTAATTTATTTGGATTACCCTGAATAACAGAGAGCTGACTGTCAATCCAAATGTTCCCTCCTCAGCATGCAGGGCTAAAGTGTCTCTGGGGAGAATGGTGAGATTAAGGCACACAGGAAGAATTATCCAAAAGGATAACCTAAAATCTGCTGCCTTTTCCTGGTCAGTTTCATCAGCCTGCACAGCTACAGTGTCATTTCCTCTTTCCCTCTATACCAGAAGTTCTCTTTTCTCAAAGATGAATGGATACTGGAGAAGGTTTTATGCCAGGTGATGACAATTTCACAAGCCTAAGCACTAAAAGACAGTTTGTATGTTACTTCATTATTAGAAGTGATAATAGAGTTGGGAGACTTATGGTTGGATGCTGAACCAGAACATGTAGCTTTTTGATCTCTTTCTATAATATAGAACATTGATCCTAAACATGTGCTACTAGAGAAGAGGAAGGTTAGGGAAGGTTAGTGAAGGTTATGACAATATCAGTAAATTAGGCAGCCCTCATGGCATTTTTTTGTTCAATGGCACAGCCATGCTCTTTATGTAATCCTGTAATACCAGTTCTGTGTTTTAGCAGATAGAGAGGCTCTACCTGCAGTGCTCTGCTCTGGATGTCTTTTGGGCATTATTTAAAACTAAATTTTATGAGTCTCTGACAAAATAGAAAAGCAAGAGTAAAAACTAATTTTGGAATTATAAGTACATGAGAGGCTCCTGTATGCTAGGCTGGTAATCAAAAAATGCCTTATTTTCAGGAGAGCATGAGATTTAAAGCTCTGATGTCAGTCAAGCTGATGCTGCTTCAGCTGACATTTTTAGTGATGTTCTGACATTCTTTCTCCTTTTCATCTTCTAGGATTGTACTCAGTCCCTTAGTTCTTGTTATTGGCTGTCATCCAGCATCCGGTTTTATGTCTGTCCTCTTGTCTCACAGTTCTATGTTAATGGCATTGGAAATACAGCACTGTAAAACTATGGCTATCAGGAACTTTGAGTATTTGAATTGTTCTAAGATTAAGGAAGTCCATTCATGAATTATTTTGCTAGCTAAAATTCAAGCAGACACAACCCCTGCTCTTAGGCAGTAGTCTCATAAGGCAAGAAATAATAGCAGACTAAGAAACAATGCTAGAATTCAAAAAACTATAGTGTTAATGAACATCTGAAAATAGTTTGAGAAAGTGGGTCACTAGTGTGGGTCATTTCTTTTCTTTGAAGATAGAATATTTCTTTTTCTGAAAATGAGACTCATGCAATATTTTAAAACATTATGAACATATAACAGAGAATTCTTTCCTGCCTTTACTTCCCAGTGTTTATAGATGACAAGTTGGTTGAAACTTCTAAATGCAGACCTATTTAATATCTATGATAGTACAAGACTGCATCTTCTTTCAGACCAGTAAAGATAAAGGATGTTTTCCAATTGCTTTCAAAATATCAGAATGCATATGCTTTATAGTTTTACATCTTGTAGCCTACTGTCACACTACCTTTTTCATGTTGCCTTTTTTTTTTCTTATACATCTTCTGTTAGCCATAAATGCCTGTCTACAGACTCATTGGGCATTCATTTCATGTATTAAGTATTTTTCATGTGTCACCATATAAAAGTGCTGCCAGGGCTGCTGCTGCCTTGTCATAACTCTACTGCTGAATTTCTTCTTTACTTCACATTTGTTTTTAAATATTATATTGCATTTCTTAATTCCCTCCCCCCCCCTTATTTTTTTTTCCAATAATCGTTTAATAAAAAAGTACCTGTGTACATATGACAATGTTTCAGTGTTAAGTTTAACCACTTAAAGGGAGGACCTGGGACAATGTATTTAAAGATCCTTAAAGAAACCAGGGAATGGTTCCTTTGTGTGCAGTAAGCTGGCTTTTACATAAATACACTGGTGATAAGTACTGGAAAATCTCTTTGGTATAATCTTTTTCTCTCAGCATTATGCATTTCCGTGGAAGAGATAGCTGAGCAAAGTGCTAATGGTGGAACTGCTGAGAGAAAAAAGATGTTAATACACTAGGTTACTCGGTTCTTTTAGAATAACTACCAGCTGCCTTATGCTACCAGCATCTTCTCTGTCACTTTTGCACTGGAAGAGACACTTACTGTCATGTAAATTAGAGACAGGTAGCTGTTAGAAAAGGCAGTGGAGTGTGTGCTCTAGGAGAACTCTAATTCTGTCTCAACTGTCCAAACCATGGTCATGGTATGTGTACCAGCCTATACCAAGAGCAGAAGTCTGAGGATGTCATAATACTTAATCTTTCATAACTTCAAGGTTATAAGAAGGAAGATTAGCCAGTTAATAATGGGGAGGGGGGTTGTTTACTTGATATACATAAATTTTGTGAACACCTAACTATATGTCACTTGAACATTTGTTCCCATGAACAAATGGGAACCCACTTAACCTTCCCAGGCAGGTATTATTAAGTTTATGCTTGAAGAAGCTCATTGGCAACAGACACTGATCACCAAAATCAGTAAATAGGTTCATAAAATTGAAGAATATATTTAGGATTATTTCTTGTAGATGTTTTTGAAAAAAAAAATACTACCATTAATAGTTCTGTCAATGTAAAAATATTTAATGATGTTACAGACCTGTGCTGTTGTAAAAATAATATTGTTATTTATGTAGGTGTAAGGCATATAGTATGGTAGTAGCACACTACAAGTCATAAACATAGCAAAGAATAGGCCTTATTTTTCTTCCAGATGAATAGGAATACTGAGACAGATATAGTTCTTTTGCATACAGAATTTCATGTGCCATTACTCACGTACCAGAAAACACAAACTATACCTTACTGACTTGGTATCAAGCTGTCTTTTTCAGAGTCCTCCCTTGGGAGAAGAAGATAATTCTAAACATTCAAGAAGGCAATTTTTTTTAACATGTTTTGATTATTAAGTTATACTGCTCATAGAGTAACTGAAGATATAGTCCAGAATCTTCAGATTAGTTTTATTCACCCTAGGAGACCATTTGAGAATATTGATGTTGTAATACAAATATCTGGTCATTTCAAAATTGAACTTTTAACTTATATTCTATTCTGTAGGTTAGTGAAAGAGGAATACTAAGGATTGATTTGCAATGTATATCAACTTATTCCACATTTTGACAGTGAAGAAATAGTGCCTTTCTTTCATATAGTACTCTAATATTGCCAAAGCACCAAAGGGTTGCATTGTGGCATTTCATGTGAGTGAAAAGGTGTGTGCTAAGAACAATTAAGGACAGTCTGAAATAATATTCTGCCTACATCACAGAAAATTCTTAGGCCCTCTCTGAGTAGAAAGAAAGAAAATTTATGTCATTTTCTAGGTGATACAAGGAGATTTTGCTGCATGAATTCCAGGAAACATTGCCAGAGTCACACTGTTTCATTTAGTTTTCCTGTTTCTGTAAATTGTGAGAAATTACCTTAAGGATTACTGAGACACGCAATTCTGTTGCTGTGGAGTGTGTGAGAAGAATTGAACCCAAAAAGTTATTTTTCATTTGAAATGCTTCTAAAATATGGAAAATCTGGTAGTTGGGTAGTACATGTGTAAGGATGATAAGCTGCTTAAATACTTCATACTGAGGTACCAAACTGTAACCCTGCTGACTAGGCAATCAGGCAATTTGTTTTCCTTACAAGGTAGGCAGGTGTTGTATTAGGGGAAGTTTAGCTTGTTATCCTGTAACAATGAAAAGTTTTCAAACACAGCTGGGAAAAGCAGATGGTCATTTCTTAAGTTTCCATAATAATTGTATAAACGTAATGCCATAAATTAGCAAAATACTTAACTTGTCTTTCTTACACAATCCATACACATTATACAAGCAGAGCAGGCATTTGGAAAAGTGCATGACATATTTTTATGTTTCTTTTTTAATTGGCGAGGTTGTAATTCTACATAGTCTACATATTAAAAACTGTTTAAATAATTCAACTTGCCCTTGTATGTTCATAATCTTCATGCATGTGTAGACTGTTATCCTTCCCACCCATCTTTCACCCTTTACCACTTAGCTGCTGCTTAGCCAAGCAATACTTTTAAAAGGTTTTCTATTTGAGTCAACACTGTAGTCTTGTGTTTATCCATACTGCTCTTTTATTCATCCCCTCCTTTCTTTGAATATCTTCTTGACAGTGAAAAGCTGTGAACAAAAGCACGCTATGGTAGCTTCATCTAAACAGGAAATAAGCCAAGTGAAACTGTTACTTCCTTTTTCATTGTAAGATTCAAATTGCACTATTCATGTTTCTTTCTCTCTTTGCAAGTTCATGTTCACTACCATGCTGAGAATCTTAAAGCCTTATTGCTTTTCTGTTCTATTTATCTTTATGCTGAATCAAGCATACTTCTGAGTCAGTATCAGTCCCAAAGCAAAGGAAATAATAGAGTTGTTTGAAACATTTCAATATGTTTGACAGACAAACCAAGTGAAGCCATGTCAAATAAGGTTTTATGGAGCAAACATGCAGGAATTAGAATGATAGCAGTGATGAAGCATATATACACAAATGGGTATATATGTCTAGGAAACAATGGAGGGACCTCACATTGAGGAATAATTAATTCCTGCTTGTACTGACACATTTATTTGATTCAGATTTATCTTAAGATTCAAAGAAAATGTAAAAATTTGAGTCTATACTGGTTTTAGTTCAGGAAAATAGAGATTGCAAAAGTTAAATAGAAGAAAAAGTATGGCAGAGAGTAAATGTGAGATGGGAAGGAACATGATGAAGCATTTTGCTTTGTTTTTATCACTTTGGAGCCTGAAAAAAATGAAAGCAACATGCCAAAGCAATCAATGAGAAAATAAATTTAGATTAAGGTATAACAATCTAATAACAGAATGGGTCAGGTTGGGAGGGAACACAGTGGGTTGTCTGGTCCAGCCTCCCTGCTCAAGCAGGGTCATCCCAGAGCACATATCACAGGATTGTGTCCAGACAGCTCTTGAGTATTTTCAGTGAGGGAGACTTCACAACTTCTGTGAGTAGCCCATTCCAGTATGTGGTCACCTGCATAATAAAACATTCTTCCTCGTGTTCAGTTGAACCTTTCTTTGCATCAGTCTCTGCCTGTTGCCTCTTGTTCCATTGCATGGCACTACTGTGAAGAGTCTGGCTCCATCTTCTTGGCACCTCTCTTCAGAATTTTATAATAATTGGTGAGGTCCCCTTTCAGTCGTCTCTTCTTGAGGGTGAACATGCCCAGCTCCCTCAGCCTGTCCTTGTAAGAGAGATGTTCCAGTCCCCTAGTCATCGTTGTTGCTTTCTCTTTGAGCTGTTCCAGCAGTTCCATGGAGATCCAGGAGTTTTCTCTGGCACTGAGGAGAACAGAACTGGACACAGCACACCAGATGTGGCCTCAACTGGGCTAAGTAGAGGGGCAGGATCACCTTCCTTGACTTGCTGGCAATGCTGTTCCTAATGCAGGCCTTCTTGGCCACAAGAACATGCTGGTCCATGGACATTTTCTTGTTGACCAGGACCCCAGGTCCTTCTCCAAAGAGCTGCATTTGAGCAGGCCACCCCTGGTCTGTCTGGACCCATGGGGCAGGACCCTACACTTGCCTTTGTTGAATTTCAGACAGTTCTCTCTACTCAGCTCTCAACCTGTTGAGGTTCCTCAGAAGGGCTGCCTAGCCTTCTGGGATCTTGGCCACTCCTTCCAGCTTTGTATTATCAGGGAACTTACTGAGGAGACATTTGCCTCTTCATCTAAGTCATTGATGAATAAGTTAAATGCTGGGTGTAGTTTTGAACCTTGGGAGGCACCACTAGTGACAGGCCTCCAACTACACCCTGTGTCACTGACTCCAACCCTCTGGTTCAGCCGGTTGAGGATCACGTCATGTGTAGGTCCTGATTCCCTATGCTCTTTGCTAAAGAAGCTCTGTGCATCTGTATGGATCACACATTGGTTTAGGTCACATCAATCCACCCCATGGGTCTTAGAAAGGAGGCCTGACTTGGTTATGTTAGCACAGATAGAATAGGAGGGCAGGTAGCCAGAGATCCAGTAACATCCAGGTTTGAGAAATATGCAGGGGAGTAGGTCTGTTAACTAGCAGATGTATTTGAAAGAGACAAAAAGGTAAGCAAAGTTCATTTTTAATCAAAAGAGGAAAATGACATGTGCAGCAAGGTAATCTGTGACACAAGACATCAAAAGCAAGTATCATCGAGACAAAACCTAGTAGAACATGGTTTTATGGTTCTTTAATGAGAGTAAGGAAGCAATGAATAGAAAATGAAAAATTTCTTATAAAATGTAAATATTTCTTATAAAACATTACTGGAGAGGGCTAGAGAATTTGGAATTTGTTCAAAAAAACCTAAAACATGAGCAGCACAGTGCCAAGCAGCACAGGACAAGACAGAATAGCATTCTATACATAGAGGTTCCAAGAATTACTGGGTCAAGATAAAGCCTGGATAAGTGAAAAACAACGCGAAGATCTGGAGGAGTCCAATCAAGTCTGAGCTCCCAGCAGACGGATGGAAGGATGCAAATATGTGCAGCTGTCAGGGAAGTAACTGGACCATGTCCAGACTGTTTCCAAATTAAGAGCCAAAAATCAAAATTATGAGTTCTCTGGTCTACCACTGAAGAAGACAGCTCGCACCTTACAAAGCAATTTTTTTTCTTGGGAGCTAAAGGGATGAAATAATGACACCCATGATTTTCAGAACTTTAGTAGACACCTTTCCTTCTAGACTGGTGTTTTGACATTGATCATTTCATATAATTATATTTCCTCCCATCTGTTTGCAGGCTGCATGAGAATTTTTCCATGCAGACTAATTTCAATGTCCTCTCAAAATTAGATGGTGTTCTGTACTATAGAAGTCATAGTATGACATTCAACAATTTCCATTCATCTCTTATTTTAGTAAGCAGAGATGGGTAGACCATGATGGTCCATTCTGCTAGTCTGATGACAAAATCATTTTTCTGGATTTTTTTTTTTTTTTTTTTGCAATTTTACTTCTAGTGGCACAAAGTGAAGTCAATGACTGCTTTTTGTGTGGGATGATACAGACTGAGGGCCCAGGTGCTTTGTCAGGCTTCCAAAATACCTGCCAAGCAGAAAATGAGACTGTGAGAAAGATGGAAAGATTAACATGTCCATCCTGATGACAGATCCTTCTGATTTAAAGATATAAGGGTCTGTATCTGATTACCATATAAAAAAGGGAAGATATTTACCTTTGCTTCTGAAATTATGTTATCATCTGTGTTTTAGACAGTGGCACACTTTCCAGTTCTGATCATTTGATGCATGCTTTGTATTATACTTTAAATGCAAATATCATTTTGGAGCACAGTTTGAGGCTTTAGCAGCATGTGCTAACAATTTTTGTCTCAGTTTAGATTTTTTGAAAAATTACTTTGTAAAATAATTAGCAGGATAAAGGGGAGACATGCTGCAGATTCACCTTCAAGGTTAGAAGAGTTAAGTTTACTAGAGTGAACAAAATGATCTGCACTATCACAAATTTTCCTGGAATCAAACATTCCTGTACCTGTAAATAATGTTTACTGATAAGAGAACTTCAGCAGAAATTTTATGTGTGCCATTGTAGAGAGTCATCGAGAGAAACCAGTTGTTTTTTCTTCCGTAGTAACTTGTATCTGGTGAAAATATGGGTGCAACTTAGGATGAACAGTATGCTCAAAATGAAAGGGCATCTTTGGTGTGCAAAAGAACTAGTGCAATAAAATAAGGTAGATTTTCTTAAACATTAAGGCACTGTTTAATAATTTTTGGCAGAGGATAACATCACTTGATAAACAGTGTCTTGCAAAGCAAGGTAAGAGTTATTCGTGTATGTATTCCTGAAGTTTTCTGTCTCAGTAATCAATAGACTGTCCCTGATGTTTTTCCTGTAAGTTTGGGATCAACAAAAGCCTTTAATACTGTTAAACCTTTTGTCTCAGTATTTAAATACCTTCAGGATGGAGTGTCAGAAGAAGCAGTAGGTTGGCACATGGGAAAGGCCACTCTGGGCCTCAAGTCTTGACATTGGCTTGGAAACTCATACAGACCATATGAGGGTTTAATATGTGTCTGATTGTTTACAGACTAGAAAAAAATTTGTTCTTAAAAGTGACTGCATAAAATTATACTGTGTTACTCAGTAGAGGAATTCTATGTGTGAGTCACACCTGCCTGTTCCAATGATAATTTTTTCCCACTTATTATTGCCATTAGTCCTGCTGAGCTAACACAGCTGAGAGACAGCAAACTGAGTGTCATCCACCAGACTTGTTTGTTATGTTCCACTGACTTACACCTGCAAAAACCCACTGTAAGCTATGAGGCCCTGCATTTTTAAAATGAGAACAGAAACTGAAGATAGCAGGGGTTTTACTTGCTTGTAACCAGGGGAAAGACTGAACCAAGATTGCAGTATGAACAGCTTGCATATGACCTGTCCACTGAGTCTGAAGTACAAGACAAAGAAAGGCATTGCTGGTTTTAAACTGTCACCTTTTAATCATGCTGCATACTAATAGAACTTTTATGTTCTGTTTACTGTCCTAATGCATTTTTTCAATTATTAAATTGGCTTAGTTGGTTAATTAATTTTGTTTTTTACCAGTTAACATTGAATTCACTAGATTTGCTATTGAACAACAATAGTATCTTTCGACTTGTACCACTATTTTTGTGTATATATGGACACAATGTCATGGTTTTATAAGTGAACTGGCATGCTTTACCTTTGACAAAAATCATTACAGAATTTAATAGTGTACTCTAGTTCCTTTGCTCGGTTATACAGGCACTGCTTTTACCTTCCAGTCTTCTACAAGTTTTAAAAGTAGCTGCAGAGCAAATGAAGGGTATTCCTTATCTTGAGCTGTCATGATCACTGACCACCACTCAGTGCCAATGACTTCTGTGAGCAACATGCTTTAGAGTTTCCCGTGTATTCTTCACTGAAAACAAACTTTAAAAATCCCTGAACAATCTCTTTGCCTTCTCATAAATTTAATTGAGCAAATATGAATAGAGATTAATGGAGAGAAGAAAAGTGGAAGAAGTGATGAAAAGGATGTATATTGGAAAAAATAAAAGCCAGTCACAAACTCCCAGAAGAGCAGGGGTACGATCGGACAATGGATTCAACAGGTAGGAATGTGTGGAAAGAGTGTGGGTGAAGAAACACGACAACCTTTGAAGACGTATATAAACTAGGGACATGCGGAGAATATAAATTCTATCAGTGAACCGCTAGTGAGATTAGGAAGTAGAACTTTCTTTTCACTTTAGAAAGTTTGGTTTTAGTGATTTGAAATGTGTAGATCCTTCATTAATTTGACTAATCTGCTTGTGACTTTTATTTGCAGAAGCTCTTATTTGTGTTATTTTCACAAGGTAACTTTCATCTATTTGTGAACAATGTAACTATTTACTAAAATGCCATTGTGTTTACATGACAACTTGTGCAGTTTTGGTGGAAAAATGTACAGCAAAATAACACAAATATGGGGTTTTTGTTTCATGTGCAGAAGCAGTTACTATTTGAAAAATATTTACTGAAAATAGCATTTTCCTTTTAACAGATACAAAAGTTTGGCACTATCTGTTAGTGTACAGGGCTCAGAGGCTAATGAATAGGGATATCATTAATTATTTGTTTTCCTTTAAAACTGCAGGATCCTTAATTAATAGAAGTTGTACCTTTCTTTCAGTGCACAGAGCTGTGCTGATTTACACCAAGCTATATAGAGCTTCCCTAAGGGGACTTCCTTAAATGAAATGATCATTTTAATGGACCGCACAGAAGGTGCGAGACAGAAGTGGAAATGCCTTGAGTATAAAGTTCTGAACATTACAATTGGTGACAGAAGGCCTATCAATGAGACAGTAATCCTATAAAAATACAGAAAGATCAGATTGTTTGTCGAATTAGCCTTGCTTTAATATGGATGCATGCAAGGGGATAGCAAAGGAGCTGGAAACTTTCCATCTGCTGTGTATACAAAGTGATTAGATTGTGATCACTTAGTCCAAGAGGATAGAAATGATGCACAATTCTGCCAGGATGAGACATGCAAATTGGATCAATTAAGATTTGAGAGCGCTCAGACAATCTGGTAGAGAAGTTTACATGCTGTGTCAAGTGAAACTTAGCAAAGATCAAAGTCTTGAATGCTGGGGGCAAGTATTATAGTGATTTAAACTCTAATCTCCAAGAGTAATTCATTGTTTTCAGATTTAGTTATAAAATGGATCAGATACTATAACAAAACAATCAGATACTATAATAAAAGATCCCTTAAGGAGATGTTTGATGGTACACCAGAAGTATGTCAGAGAAAATAGTAGCAGTCATTTGAGTTGCAACATTTGAGGCTGATGAGAATTCAGACGAATTATCCTGTTTGCAGCTAACAGAATGCAGAATTCTAGTAACTCCTCTACCTTCATGTTCACCACAATGTTGTAGAAGCAGGGAGTATTCTCATGAGTAGCTCACTGTGTGCACTGTTTTCATTGAACCAAAGCTCACTCAGAAGGGGGTCAACAAGAAAATGATAATTAGATAAGAGTGCTAAAATTGCATCAGAGACCATGTAAGAATTTGAATTGTGTACCCTTTTTAATGTCCTTTATAGTGTCAAAAGGACATGTTGTTCTAGATAATCAGAGGGGTCTCTATGGAAATTGAAAATCCTCAATACATGTGAAACACTGGAAGCCTCAGAATAAGTTTTGAAAGAGGACACAAAGATTTTCAGTAGACTCCAGATAGCTTACAGAATTAGAAACAGGTGTACACAATTTGAATTTTAAGGTAGATGAAACAAATATACACTAGTAGTGTAAAATAACACCTTCCATTTCACTGTCTTCTCAAAATTTTTTTTATCAGTGACACATACATTGACTGTATCACTAGTATTTATTGGCAATGAGTAAGAAAAAGAGTAAGAATGTGTTATGGTGAAAACAAACAAAAAAATCTTGGGTTGGCATCATCATTGAATATGGCAAATCTCATATCCTTGTTTTGCTTTTTTAATTTTAATACAAGTGAAGTTCAATCTTTACTCATAAATATCTTCTCTCATAATTTTAAATGTCAAAATATGATTTAAGGAAACAAGGTATATAGACTGCAGAAGAATTTGATGATATTTTCTCATTTAAATGCTCATTGTGAACACCAGCCTAGAAAAAGGCACTAGGAGAGCACTGCCTTTTACATAAAACTGTTAAAATCCTTCTAAGTTAGGAGGATTTACAATTAACCTAGTATTGTTCATGTTAAGGCAGTTTTTTATGGGTTTGAAACAGGCATTATCCTCCCCCTCAAATGTTCTCTGAAAAACAAACAGAAAACATGGGAATTAAAAGCATTTATTTCCCAGCCCTTAATCCTATGGAGTTTAAATGCCTATCAAAACATGAATTAATATCTTGAGATCAGCCTGATTATATCTGAAAACCCTTGCAGGCCTGCAAGTTTGAATGGTTAAAAAAAAAGCTAGGGAGAAATCAAACTTCTTAAAGTATATATTCACAAAGGATCACTTTAAATGATCTGAACAGTTTCAAGCAGACTTTCAAGTGTCCATATTTACTGTGCATACCCTGCTTCAGCTTGTTCTGAATACTGAACAGCCACAGTGTGAATTTATGTAATGAAGTCCCTTAATCTTTCAATGCTGCTTCTTATAATTAGGTATATGTGACACACATATTCATTAAAGCAACTTTCCTCTTTGAACAGGGGTTAAGGTGCTATTTCAGAAAGGTACTTAGGCATATGCTTAGGACAAGCCTTCATGACTGTTAAGGAAGTCCTGACAAAATGCACATGGAGAAGGATGATTTTCTAACTTTGAAAATTCTAAAACAGGTTTAATTTCATCTAGCAGCAGGTTAAATTTCCCTGGGTTTTGAAGTGAATTTTGAGCAATGGGCTGTGAATTAACTAGCCAATATATATATGGGTGGGTGGATGGACTTGAGAAATAATTTGGGGAAAAAATCAATATGATAAACTATCTTCAGTGAAATACATAATAGTAGGGGAAAAAATGAAAAATTTTCCTATAGACTACTGAAAAAAAGGATGTGTTATTTGTCATTCAGTGTTTTACCTTTTCTGCAGTTAGAAATGGATCACAGTAGATCAAGGAAAACATTTACAGAAATATTAGGGTGCTTGATCAAGCCAGACTCTAACAGAAAATCCAAATAAAATGTAAACACACTAGCAACAGTAACCCATGTTTTATGATAACAAATTAACCAAGGGATCTTCTGCTCTTTTTTACCTTATCTAATTTTATGACACAAGTGTCTGCATGAAGGTATCTAATACTCCACCTTATTTGGCCATGCATTGGTTTTTCATCTTACACTGTCATACTAGCAATGAAACTATAATGCTTTACTGTAGATATTCATCCCTGCCCTTTTCATATGAATTAATTCACTCATTTTAAAATGCTGTAGTAAAATTTTGTGTTCAAATTCTCCACTGGTGACTTATTTCCTTGACCCATGGTCAGCCCTGGGCAGTTGTGACTTTATTCACAACAAGCCTTCTGAGGTACTAATTATGTCCAGTGTGGGCATTGTGTCAAAATCTTAATTTTGCACTTTAGGTCTAGGAGTCTTATTGACCTTAGTGAGAAGACCTATGGGGATTAGATTTGTGAAAATGCTTAAATACCTGGGTGGTGTGAAATATTTTATAATATATAACCAATTTGTTCATATGGAGAATTCTCAATTTAAAGTTGACTATATATCTTTCATGGAAGTCAGCATCAAGTATCGCATTTTTTCAAACATAGAATTTTATAAAGAAAGACAATAAGAATTTAGTTTTTAATAAGAAAAACACAATAACAAATGTTGTTATCCTGACATTTGTATTATCAGTTTTGTTAAAAAATAAAATTAGCATTTAGATCAACATGTAAATTCTGGTTTGCTCTGACAGTTTTGTAAATGTTAATTAACAAATCCATAATTGTTTTCAGGAAATTAAAGATTAGTGGGTATGTGGACTTAGTTAACTACATGTTTTTCTGTATTGCAAGTCTTTAATCATTAAAACGATCAGATCATACTCTCTTCTGTAGTCCAGTACTTAATGAGCTTCTCCAGACACATAACCCTGGTTACTTACACTGCCTTACGGTTAGGTGTTTCACCACTGTCTTCCAGTCTGTCAGGGTGTCAGCACTTCTCACTAACACACAGGGTAAGATTATGAGTCGATCTTTAGAAGCATTAAACTTTCAAAAGCAAATTAAATGTGAAGAATTGATACAACATAAACCAAAGCAAAAACAAATGAAAAAGGCTCTGCACCCTCTGGGTGTCTATTCCTTGGTACTAATGTTCTTTGGAAGCAGGTTCCTATGAGAAAAATCATTATCAACCAAGCAATGCTGCAAGCTATTTTGGATAGTTGAAGCAGAAAGAGGATAATCACTCTAAACTATAGATCAGTAGTTTGACAAAGAAGACACAAGATGGGAGGTATAATTTCCAATCTAAAATAAATACATTCAGTATAAGTGCATATCTCATCTCAGAAAATACTTTAATACCAAATGAATTTTTGTTTGTAAATTTGGTATTATAGATATGGTAGTCAAACAAGAAGTGTGTATGATTATTTTTCCTGTGCAGTGGTGTTACAGATAATTCTATAGATTACAGAGTTAGAGATGAAAAAATAGATCCTCTAATGTGCTCTCATTTTCCATGGTTGAAATCCTAGGCCCAAATTATTATGGCTGAGTAGAAAAGGCATTATGGGAGAAACAACTTTCTAATTACCATATTTTTTGTATTCTAATTTCTTATTTCTGTTTTCAAGGACAGATAAAAAGTAAAAGCATTAATTTTTCATTATTGAAGGTACATAAATTCTGTTACTGCCTTTCTTGTTTCATTTATCTTCTTTCCCTTCTTTCTGTGATATAAGGGATAGTGCATTCATGCATTGTCTGGTCATAATAACTAACTAAAAAAAATAAATAAACTATACTGAAATAATAATTAATAGAAGTATGTACAGAGGTATAAGAAGAGAAAATACTCATATTACTATAAATATATACATTTGCAGACCTATGTATGTGTTTCATTCAAGGAAAATACATGCTCAAGAAACAATCCTTCACTGTATGTGTGTCAATTAATTCTGTGCAAACAGAGATTGTTTCATGTATAGTGAGGCAATAATTTGAGAAGAAGAATGAGTAAAGTTTCTTGAAGATTCGGTTTCTGCAATCTGCTACACGTACATAAACATTTCAAACCCGTGGACATCTGCTAGCCCAGAGATACTCTTCTATGAAGTATGCTGGGCACTTTGGTATTGGTTTGCCATGCTGTTTTTTAAGTGTCAGCACTTTAGTAGAAGCCATATGTGGGGAATGTACATGTGTGGAGAAGAAAACCCAAAATAGAGCTAGTAAGAATAAACATTCAAGAATTTGTAAATAGAGTTTCACTGCAGTGGTATTTTCACATGATTTAATTGTTTTAGGCACTTGTATAATGAGGTTCGAGTCATTGGTTTCTTTAATCAAAAATTAAATCTCTTTGAGTAAAAACCATCTGTTTTTGTATAAAAAAGTAAGTCAGATGGCAAATCCATTGTAAGTGTTGGTTTGTCAATGATGCTGTTTTGTTATTGAGATATTTAGAGTGAGTACTCCAAGGAATAAATACTGATAGACTGAGAGTAATGTGGGGAGGAAAACAAACACCACCACCACCACCACCAAAAAAACCCCAACAACCAAACCCAAAAACCCACGCAAAGCTAAATATTGAAAAGCTCTATGAGGATTCCAATGTGCATGTCATTTGCAAACTGTGTGGTCTGTTTCCATTCTAGGAAGCCAATTTCTGAAAAGTTTAAAGCCTGTGTGTGAGGGGAAAGCAGGTCTCTTTTTTTTCCACTTCTTGTTATGAACATGTTATGTTATTTATAGGCTCTTGGTGGTGCTACAATACAGTATTGCTGTCCCCCCACCCCCAATAAATATTATGCAATTAGTACATGATGAGACACAGTATGCAGATGGTTTTTACCTCCCAAAGCTGCCAAACTGTCTTTTTAAGAGTGTGAATGAAAAATAGTCATTTTGGGGAGTGACCTGTCATGATGATGGCCCATTAAAACTCCTCAAGAATACTCAGCCAGCTACATATGCCCACTCAGCTCCATCCACAGCAGCAGCTGCTTCTGAGTTCCTCCTGTAGCTGCAGTAAACTTAATGGGCTGGCTGCACAATTCTCTGTCGCCACAGGGCATTTTGTGTTCTTATTAAAACTGGGGAGTAGAGAAGGCACAGATTTGTGACTACAGCAGCTGCAGAGACTGGAAAAGAAGAGGATGGAAAAGGGAAGGGTACACGTGTGTATGTGTGTGTGTTTGCGTGTATGCACATGTGTGTGTGTGTACACATGCATTTAAAATGTATGTATAGATATACAATCTTGTAGTGGTTTGAAAGCAAAACAAGTGAGAGGCTCCAAGTCAGAAATACAATTTAATAAGAAGAAAGGAAAAAAAAGTAAAATAAAATAAATGCAATAATACAAAAGACCACTGACAGAGTCAGAATACAACCTGATCAGGGTGATGGAAGCAGTCCAGATGAGGTGGTCTTCCTGAAGCAGTGATCCTGTAGAAAGGTCTAGTAGCTCTGGTCCTCTGGGAATCCAGTGGGTAAGGGCTCCTTGTACTGTCCCAAATCCCAGTTTTTATCCAGGTGAGAATGCTTTGTTCCTCCCTCTGGGTGGGGCATCTCACAATGGGATGATGAGTCATGCAGGGGGTCCTTGATGGCCCATTAAACAGAGATAACTCCCAGGGGGAGTTACCTATGAGTCATGCAGCAAGGCATTGATGGGTCATTAACAGAAGATAATGGCCCAGAAGGAGGGGGCCTGGGAAAACACTGCTCCAACAGCTGGATTCAACTGTTCATGAAGATGGTGATAGAATACTTTGTGCACATCCTATACTACAACCCAGGACAAATCTCTATCTATATGAGGAACTACATCATATAAGTATACACGAGGCGAGAGAATGCTACAGACACAATTCAGTATTATTAAGAGAAAAAATATAGAAATGTGAGATGGATGCTCTTATCACAACAAGTTTTCAGTGCTTCCTGTTAATTATTCAACTCACTATCCTTTAGATGACAGTATCGTTTATTCCTAGGGGAACTTTTCATCTGAACTTTGTCTTCAACCTAGAAGCCTTGAGGGCTTACTTAGATGCTAAATGAAATATTATGAAGTGAAAGTTTTAGAATTTTAGTACTTCTAATTTGAATTTTTTTGAACAATAGCCATCAAGGAAATATAGAAGTTTCACTGTTCCCTTTCCTCTTTAACCCCCATTTTCAAAAGGCTGGCAAAATTAAATATTCACTTCACTTCATGTGGCTGAGGTGATAAGATTATTATCCTCCTGAAGCACTGATACACCACTTAAAATTATAAAGGCTATATAAAGGCTTTAACTAAACTCTTCCACCAATATTTCTGAACATTTTTTTTGGAAGCAATACAGAGGAAGGAGGGAATAGTAAAACCTAACTGCTTATTCCAAGTTTGATGATGGAAGAGCATAAGTAAATTAATAAATTCTTGCTATTTTAGTTTCTTAGGCACAGAAACATGCATTCTGTAACAAAAAAGAAGGAGTTCAAAAACTGCATTAACAGGGAAAATAAGGATTGTTTGGGGTTTTTTTAAAGAAAAATACCTAGTTCATTCAAAGTCAGCTGACAGTTATGCTATTCTCCCTGGCCATTAATCATGTTTGTTTTCTCCTCTTGTTTCAGGACTTTAAAATCAATGGCAATTTAAATTTCAACCTTTTTTTTTTTTTTTTTTTTTCCCACCATACATTTTGAATAGTAGTATTACACATCGTCAGTAAAGTGACATTTCACCAGACTCAGGTAATCATCTTTTTAAATTGCTGTTGCATTAAGCAGATGCACTTATTCTTTTAATTCTATTAAGCAGATGCACTATTCTTGCACTTCAGACATATCCATGTTCTCATTCACTTTGGCTTTTGGTTTGTGAATATTTTTACCTTTTATTTATTTTTTTTTTTTTTTCCTTATTTCCCTGTTAAACATTTGTATTTCTTTTACTTCATCCTATGCTTTCTTAATAATGCCTGAATAACTTGATCATGAATGAAGCTTTATTCTCTCTGGTTTTATATACTGTTGAATATGAAGGTCTTGGAGGTTCAAATTACACCAGATGTCATACATTTTGACTGCAGAAGAACTATTAAGGACAATCTGTGGGATGAAAACTGATACTTCCAAAGGGATGTGCTTTGGTTTTACCTTGAATCTGCAATGTGTTCATTTAATAGATAACTTCTGATGACCTCATTGCATTTGTGGTGTTCCTGGGCAGATATATATCTGCCTTGTGGTCATTCATAGGGCTCTAGTATTACCTGTGTCAAAACAAAATATGATTCAGAGGCAGTCTAAGTTCAGGCAGCCTGTAGAGTCAGTGCAGAGATCCCTGAAATGTCCCGGACCTTAATTGTCTAAGAAGTTCTTAGGTCTTTTGGTCAGCTCTGAGCACTTCTGATACTGTTTTGGATATTTTAAATTAAGTCAGAAGAGAAGTCTTGTCTGGGCTAACCAGATTTTTAGTAACCGTGTCCCCAACTGCTTGTGTTAGATAAATAAAATGTGGTTATACTGTGTTCTGCTGCATGAGACCTTGTTGTATTCCCTCATGACTGTCTCTGCACTTGCCTGACAAAGAGCAAGTCTGAAGGCAGCAAAGCAGGGCATGAAATTGCCAGTACGTCAACATGGCAAATTGTGCCACAGTGACACAGTTGTCTGTGCTGGTTCCCTGCTACGCTGACAACATTGCTGAGACAAGGGAACTCTGGTAGCATGACAAGCATATTCCTTCTGTTCAAACTCTAATTAAGTGTGTTGGAGTTTTGAGTATACCCGTTTATATTGACTTGATCTCTTGTCCTCAGTATTATCTGTTATGCTGAAAGCATAGAATGTAGGCCAGCATATTTCTTTCTGAGCCTAGGCCTATACTACAGTTTTACATAAATTAATAAAACCAAAAGAAAACAAAAGCCTTCCAGGAGCCCCTTTATCACTTTCTCAACATTTCTTGGAGAATAGACTTTTATAAGAAAATCATTACCTACTGAATAATTCTTTCACTGGTGCCTGGGTATAAAGTCAATTATATGAAACACAGGCCTTTGCTGACATCAATAAAATGTGGAGGAATCTTTTTCTTTCCCACATGACTTCTGTAATCATACTGAAAGATAAATTTAAAAAGATGTCTTAGGCTGTTGATACTGAAATATGGTTTCAGTTTACAAGAAAGGTATTTTCATGGCTCCCTCTGAAGACAATGATCCTATTAGTAACTAATGTGTTTGTCAAGCCTTTAGACATTGCAGAAACGTGGTATGTGTGCACATTAGATTTTACTGAAATGTTGACTCCATTGTCTAGGTTGAATTTTAAATATTAGTTATTAGTTGCATTGAAATTGTTCCAAAGCACCAACACTGAACCTCTGTTTATCCTGATAGTTGAGAATTATAATGTTACATAAAAAAACAAAACAAAAAAAAAAAAAAAAAAAAAAACAAAAAAAAAAAAAAAAAAAAAAAAACCCCTACAAATATCCGGTATTTTATGAGTCATCACAAAACACATACTAACAATGATAACCTAAGGGGAAAAGGGATTTCAAAACTTTGTATGTGTAACCATGGTAAATATTGACTCCAAGAAAATCCAAGAACAGCAGTTTTAAGAATCTGGCTGTTGTGATGATCAAAATTTAATAGAAATGGCAAATTTGGCGTTTGTTTTTTTTTTTTTTTTAAATCAACAGCTTTCTTTAATCTTTTCAGAAATTACATGTTTATTCTTTATATACCCTTTTTAAGTCTTCCCAGAAAGGAGGAGAGGGAGAAGGTGGCATGAAGGAAAAAGCTAGTTCTTCCCACAATCTTTTCTCAGTTATTTTGTGATAGTAAATTGTGGTTATAAAATGGGCAAGAAGATTGCTTCTGGCTTGGAGTTCTTCTTTTCTTTTTCATGGTTGTTGTTTGATTCTTAATGCCTCCTTGCATTTTGTGAGGAGACAGGAATAAAATTGCAGTTGTGTCAGTTCCATATCACCAGTAATTATGGATGCTGCACAGGGCATGAGGAGGAGACAGTTTTCATTCCTCTCCTCCTTTTCTACTTATTTTCATAGAGAGAAAGGAAGCGATGCAGACAAGGCAACCCCTCCTTGAGAAAACTTTTCAGTTCTGCAAAGGAGGGCACATTTCCTATGGTCTCAGAGAGCAACAAAGCTAGATTGTATTGAAGCATCTAATGTTTCCCCTGACCATCTCTTTCACTCCATTACTTCTGTCATTCTGCTAGTGTCAAAAAACCATCAGCTCCTCTTGTTCTTCCTTCCGTTTTCATCTCCACCAATAATCTATAAACTCTGCAATGAATCATTAACCATGCTGGCACAGAGAGAAACAAAAGCAAAGATAGATCTTTAGAGAAGAGAAATCAGAGAAAAGAGGCATATGAACATCACACCTGCTTTAAAGGAGCTTGAACTGAAAATCAGAAAAAGAGCAACCCTTCCATTCAGACATACAAGAGTTGAGTAGTTACCAGATAAGCTGCTTTTAATACTTTAAATGTTTTTAATAATGCAGAGCAGTATTTCTCCTTACTGAGAAAAATAAGTCTCCTTCTCTATTGGAAATACTGCATTAGTTCTTTAATGCCAAGTGATACAAAATGATATAATCTTTGGTTGTACAGATCTTAATGTACAAATAGGCAACATCTAGAATATACTGAGTATTAGGAATTTTAAAAAAAATGTTTTATTTAGGTTTCCCTAGAATAATCACCGTCCTAAAGGACCATGTTGACATTGATACATTAAGGGAGACCCTAGACTAAGCAATACTGCTGTAGGGCCAAAAAATGTGAGACAAAAAATCAGTTTATTAAATGAGTTAGGGTAATAACACCTTTGCTGTTAAGTGAAGCTGACTGCTTCCTTCTCTCAAACATATCCAAACAAGTAATTTTTAAAACTGAGAGCCTAAAAAGATTGAGTGTTTTTTTTTTTAGCTTGAGTTCAGAGTCAACAGAGGGCTCTCAATAAATGATCTTCTAAAGAACAAGAAAAAGTGCTCTTTTTATTTGCATTGTCCCTCTGCCTCAACAAGGCTTACATAGCCTTTATTCTCAGATCTGTTTGGTCTCTGCTAACTTTCCTAGCACATCAAAAGTTATCCTCCTGGTAAAAAATACATCATCTCTCTTTAGAGGATTGTTGCTTCCCTTTCGTGTTCTCATGCACTCTTGTACATGCAGGGATCACCCAAATCCAGAACTCTTGGAATCTTCATGTTAAATGTATGCGGTATGTAACAAAAAAAGCTATAGGATCAGCATATAAGAATAGGATCATGAATCTCATACTGAAAATAAGCCTAGTTGATAGCCAAGGCAAGCTGGAGAGTCACTATCACGGATATTTTGTGAAGGTGGCAATGGATAAAATTATTGGAAGCATACAACTGTTTCTATCATTCCTCTTTCTGAAAACATGGTGTTTTATTTACAATATCTATGGCAAACTGATTCTGAAAGAAGAATTTTCTGGAATGACCCACAATGGAACCAGATGAGATTTATCCAGTGAATCCTTGAATCCTTATTGTCTCTTGAAACACGAATTCAAAAATTACTTTGTCTTGAACTTCTCTGCTTCTTAAGTCCCCATGAGCAGCTACAGATTGAGCTGCAGTTCTCTCTCCTACAAGAATGGCCCTGTAGAAAGTGGGAGGACTGAAAAACAAGCTAGCAGATGGTACGGCCCCAGATACTTTCTGGAACCTTCCTGTAAAGTACTACTGTCCTGAGGACTAATATCATTCACAGAATCACAGAATCTCTAGGTTGGAAGAGACCTCCAAGATCATCAAGCCCAACCCAACCCTAACCTCAACTAAACCATGGCACCACATGCCATGGCACCAAGTGCCATTTTATATAATCGTTGCCAAATTTATTACAAGAACAAATTAAAAATCCAGGTCTTATTTCTTCTATTGAAAAGGAGGCAAAGAATACCCCAAAACAACAAAAGCAAACAAGAAAACCTGACAACAACAAAAAATGTACAAAATGTTTACTAAAGCCAACATTATATGGAAAAGTGTACTTCTCATTTCCTACGATGTTAAATTAAATAGCTGGAACCACAGGTAGTTTGCAGTCATGTTTGGTAGTAGCAGACCTGTGCATGTTTTATGGGACATTCAAAAATGTACATAGTTGCAAAGCATTGATGCCTCTGCATTAATGACTTTGAAGATGACTGTATGGAAGAATTATACTGTGTGAAACTGGAATATAGGTGGCATGAAAACTGCATCAAAATACTCAATATTTTCATCCAATTACTTTTTTTTTCTTTTCTTCATTGTTCTCTTGTACTGTACTTTTAAGTTATCTCAGATCTCCTCAAAAATGCATATAAAAGGTTGAAAAAAGCTCTTTAGAGTGCTTTACACTGAATTGATTGTTCTATAGTGCCAAAGATAAACTAAATCTTGAGATATATCACCTTCCTGGGGTTAAGTAGGTAGAGAATGGTACATTACTAATTTGAGCATGGGCCAGCACACTTTTTAAATGCTTAGTAGTACAAAGTTTTAATAAACGATACAAAGAAGTTTGCAGTTCCACAGCCTTAACCTTGGAATAACAAAGATCCTCACTAATCACTTTATTAATCCATGCGGTAGCAGTTTTCTTACCAAGGCATAGTTCCAAAAAGTGGCTTCTGTTCAGCATTTTACTCCAGGTCACCAGCCACTGTAGTGCAATTCATGAGGAGATTTATGGACCTCAAAGTAGAACTCCTTAAAGAACAATGTGTTGTTAATCAGCAAGCCACTGCGTGAGCAAATGGCAAATGCTGAAAATACACAATTTCTTCCTTCCTTGGGATGCCTTGCTCAGTGGATCTTCAAGGATTTACTGGCCTCTTCCTTGAAGGTCTCATTTTGTTTTAAGCAGTCCTGGTTAGTTACTTGGGATAGAGCTGGATGCAAATATAAGGTGAAAGGTAGGCTGTGCAGCCCTGCAGTTTGAGGCCACTGGAGTGTGCTGATGGGCTCAGCTCCATCCCCAAAGGACAGCACCCTGCTGCTCACAGCAAGTGAGATATGGAAACTTTCCTTTCTCTGCTTGCAGAGATTTATTTGTACACCTCTAACATTAAGAAAACTGCTCTGTCTGGTGAACTGTTGGGTATGATGGTGTCCTCTGCTTTTGTCTCATCCAACATCCATCCTAAAGTATGCCAGAAAGGTGGAACAGCCTTTACTGGGACAATGTGAGAGTCTCAGCCACCACAGAAAGACCAACTAGAATACGGGGTATGAAGAAAACAGAATCACTTAAGAAAGACAAAGGCATGGAATCTTTGTATCCCATAACCTCAGTTCTTATGTGATGTGGTGTTTAGCTTTTCAGCCTAGATTGTAGGATTCCAGGTATGTAGGGAAACCCACACAGTTCCTCTCTAGCACACAGGAGACTTATGCATCCTGAAGTAGGTATTAGAGAAAGAAAAGAGTAAGGAAAAAAAAGGTCAAACAAAATCAAAGACAAGTTAGACAGATTCTTACTTGCACAGGCCACTGCTCCTCTGTAGGGAAAATAGATACTTCCAGTCAAGTTTGAAAAAGCATTGAAAGCCTCAGCTGTCAGACGTGTGGGTTGAACAGAGGTATGGTTTGTTCAATAAACCCCAGCCATTGGGACTGAGGAATACGCAGTGCTGTGGATCTCGAAAGAGCCTGAATGTGAGATACATTTTACCTTTGCCTGCTCACAGTGTCAGCATTGTTTATTCCTGAGTGTGCAGAGAAGTAGGGCTTCTTTGGTGGAGTTCGGGGAACTCCACCAAAGAAATTTCAGGCTTGTTTAGCTGTCTCTGGATTTAGGTAGCATCAGAATAAGGATAAACCATATTTTGAAATAATGTAACTAATCTGATTTAGATACCCTAGTTCTGTTTTTCTAATCCAGTCCAAAGCTCCGGATTCCCTTTCTGTTGTAAAAGAGCGCACTGTAATTGCATAAGTATGAGATATCCAAACAGTGTAAGTGAAATAATGTGTAAGAAATAGGCAGCTTTTTATCCAGCTGAAAAATTCAAAACTGAGCATGAATACTTCCCTGCTGAAATAGGAAAAGATTTTGCAGCTGTGCTGTCATGCCCAAGATAACAATTTTCTGCATGTATTTGGGAAGTGAATACTGTCACAGTGATACTCCTAACAGAGAGAAAAAAAGTTACTGATGGAAATTGTGATGATGATGGTGATGACTGTGAACTTACCTCCAAATTCAAGGTAACATGAAATTAGGACAGGTACAAAGAAGATATGAGATTGAAAAATCCGAGCATATTTAACATTGTCTTCAGCTATTTACAAGTTAATCCACTTTTAACAAGTAAAAAGTACTTTAAATTTTACTGATATTCTTTTCACTTTTACAGTATTAAATATACTATATGTACGTGTTACTATAACATGATATCCAGATCAATGACATTCTTGATACAAGTTTGAGAAATATGTAAGAGGTGTTTGAGTCTGTGCTCTGTAACAGGAAGATGAAAGTCAGTGGACATAAAAGAGCTAGAAAACCTGTGGGATTTTGCTCTATAAGTTAAAATACCTTGAGTGATGAGGAAAAATTTTTTCTTTCTATATGGAAGATACTTTGCCTTTCTAATGGAAGATACATTTTCACCTACTGAAGTATATTTCTTGTGTGTCTACTACAAGTAATCCCAGGGAAACTGCACCTGGCTTTCAATGCTGTGTGCTTCCAAAAGTGCCAGGACACCTTGGTCTTTCTCAGAGTCTGCATTTTTCTGTAATTAGATAATGGAAAGCAAGATATGGAAGTGAAGAATTGCAGTTACAGGCCCATTAGATAGCAGTGAGCAATTTATCAACCAGTACATTTTACCTCATTTTATAGAATCATTGAATATGCTGAACTGGAAAAGACCCATCAAGATAATCAAGTCCAACTCCTGGCCCTGCAGAGAACCACCCCAAAGAGTCACACTGTGTGCCTGAGAGCATTGTCCAAATGCTTCTTAATCTCTGTCAGGATTAGTGATGTGACGATTTCCCTGGGGAGCCTGCTCCAGTACCCAACCACCCTCTTGTTGAAAAACTTTCCTGCTATCCAGCTTAAACCTCCCCTGACCTAGCTGCATGCCATTCTCTTCAATTCTGTCACTGATCATGAGAGTGAGGAGATCAGTACCTGTCCTGCTGTTTTCCATCATGAGGAACATCTGACATGTTTTACTGCTCTCCGCAGTAAACACTGAGAAAATACGTAAATACACACAAGAGCAAACACACAGTGACATTAAGTTTATACCGGCATTTGTTTGAAGTCTCACTCTTCAGTAGGATTATAAGATGAAGTAAGCAATGACGTTAAATTCAGGTAGGACTAAAGTCATGGTTATGATCACGTCTCTGCATGTGTTTGCCTATGTAAAAATCTGGCATGAGAAGAGTGAGATTGTTTGCAGGAAAGAATGAAGTTTTCTACCTTAAAGGAGCAAATTAACAGATTCTAATGGTCCCTCACATGTTGTGTGTGATAAACATTCATCTTATATTTCCAGGAACAATAAAATTTCATGTACTATTGCTCAGCATAGGAATTATTTTTACATATCTCCATGCCACTGACTCTCTTGTAAGTTAATCTCATCTCTCATCAATTTTTCACCAGCTTCACTCTGATGTTGATAAAGGAGATGGTTCCATCAAATACATCTTGTCAGGCGAAGGGGCAAGTTCCATTTTCATTATTGATGAGAACACGGGGGACATTCATGCTACAAAGAGGCTGGATCGAGAGGAGCAGGCCTACTACACGCTCCGAGCACAAGCACTAGATAGGCTGACTAATAAACCCGTGGAGCCAGAGTCTGAGTTCGTCATTAAGATTCAGGACATCAATGACAATGAGCCAAAATTTCTGGATGGCCCCTACACTGCTGGAGTTCCTGAGATGTCTCCTGTGGGTAAGTGCAAAATACGCTGTTGGTGTTGTGGGAAATTTGTTCCTATTGCCTTCTTAAAAGTTTCATTATTTTTTACTGTTTCACAGTAAGCTACTTAATTATCTATGAGGCACCTGCAACAGTTAGATATTTCAAGACTTAACTGGAAATAACTTGCTAAATTAAGTATTTACCCTTTCAGAAATGTTGTGAAACTCAAATAGCTATGCAAGGATTCAGATAACCATTTTATGGTGTATTTGTCATTCCAGAGCCCAGAGGCCTTGTTTTATAATTCCCATTAACAGTAATAAGTTTGACACCTATGTTACGGTACTCAGAGGTTATAATTTATAATTTCATTCAGATAAGGTCTGTTCATTACAAACTCTTCAAATTCTTGGGAGTGAATAACATAATCTTTTTTTGTAAGTTTGCACATTTTAGTAATAGTTTATTGGATACTTTTTTATTACACTGAAATCCCATTTTCTGGGGAATATAGGCAAACAGCAGGAGCTGGGGTACAACTTGAGAAAATTCAAAGTTCTACTGAAATCAGAGAAGAATGGGTTTTAGAGGCTTCAGACCCTTTATTGGAAACTGAGAAATACTGATTTTTCGTGAGTTTGAATTAGGGAAGAATTTCAAAATCAAATCCATTTTCTCTTCATTCTTAAGTAACCAAATGCTCAGCCATTGTCAGGTGCCACTGTTCCTTTGAAAGCTGACTCTTTCAGACTAGATTAAGGCCCAGAGATGTTTTGGTAAACGTTACTTTAAGATGAAATTATAAATGTAAGCACAAAAAACCCAAACCAAAAACAAAACACAAAACCAAAAACCCCAAACCAAACCAAACAAAAAAGCCCCAAATT
Organism: Sinosuthora webbiana; assembly: GCA_013397395.1. Taxonomy (NCBI): domain Eukaryota; kingdom Metazoa; phylum Chordata; class Aves; order Passeriformes; family Sylviidae; genus Sinosuthora; species Sinosuthora webbiana. Next base: position 211,907 of record VXBN01006745.1, read on the forward strand.
TATTTTATTGCAAATATGTCTATGGGAAGGCTCACTTCTGATTGGAGAGTTCTCTGGTGATTGAAATAAAGATTTTCTTTTTTTGACTGATTTTAAATCATGTTAAAATGTGGTACTATTACAGTATGGCTGCACATAAAAGTTGCTCTACTTTCCTCAGTACCTTCTCCTCTGTTTTTGTATGTTAAACAATGGATCGAAATTGGAGCTAGAGAGAGAAAACAAATCTTCCCTACCTAAGTGCCCTACAGCAATCAGTAGCAAACATTGCTTATATATTTGAAACTCAGCTTAGGAGTCAATAGAAGATAAGTAAAACATTTCTAATGAGTTTTCTATAAATTTATTTTACTAAGCAGAGAGCACAGACATCATTTCTCATTGATGCCTGTCATTTTCTCATTGTCACACAAGCACTATGTGGATGGCTGAGGAGGCAATATTAGCCTTGGAAGAAAGACAGACACCACAGCATTTACAGAGCAATGGGGAGTAGATGAAGTTGTGATATTTTGCTGGGAACTTTTTACTTCTGAACTTTGAAAAAATCTAGACAATAGAGAATCTGACTGTAAAACCTAAACAATCCACTTCAAAAATATATTGTGCTAAAATACATCTCCTTTTTTTCTTAATTAAGTTGCCCTTTTATTTTAGAATAAGATTATTTAAGTAAGATGTAGAATGCAGCAACCATTAGATTTTTTTTTTTTATTTTTATCTTAAGATTTGAAATTATCTCCACATTTCACTTTTGTATTTATCACCTCTGTCTTTTCTTGCACTGGCATATTGATGTACAGACAACTACTACAGATATATGAGGTTTACCTGCACATACAAATCCATGCCTCTAGACTTATGATCCATTTGTTCCACAAATATATTGGAAATCAATCTAAGGGGAGTGCACTGTGTGCAGTGGTGAATATGGGGACTATTTTTCAAGATAAGCTGCTTTGCATATTTTGTTGAATCTTTACATCATAAAAGAGTAAAAAAAATTCTCTCTCATATGGACCATACAACACCAAGTGTTTTTACACTTCAGGTGAAATATTATTCAAAATTATTAACTGAGACTTTTGCACTCTGTGAGATTTGTGTCAACTAAGGGTGGTGTCACATTCATGAACTTCCTGAAAGTGCACATTTTAAACATCTTCATGGTTAGTATCACACGCCTACAAAGTACTGCATTGTTACAGAATTAAGGATTACCAAGAAATTCCTTTGTCACACTTTGTCGCACTTTGTCTTTCATAGTTACAGCAATTCATACTTTATTCATATAACATAATTTTTAATTAATCACCTAGAGCATCCATGAAATATTAAGGAGATAGAAAGTATCTCTCTCCTATTTTGTTTAAAATTATATCTATGACAAAGATTTTTAATTGGATATTAAAGGAAATGGAAGAGATCACAGGATTATAAACCCAAATTAACTATAAAGCTAGGAAAGATATAGCCTTTAACCTACAGGCTGGTTATGCAAGTATAATGGTTCTGTATTTTGACAAATATTTTTGGACATTATCTAAGGCTAATTGAAGTCAATCTCTTCTTTTATTTGAAATGACTTCAGGTCAGGTTCAAATTATATTTGGGTCAGGCCCAATTATATTGATTATCCTGAACAGAGTAAATATCTTGATGGCTTGTAAATCTATTCATGGCAAAACCCCCAAAGATATGGCTTATCTGAAAATCATAAGGATTTGTTTTTATCATATTTTTTAAAGTGTGTCTGGTACTTAAAAAACTGAGCAGCATTATATTTCAAACAAAAGGATACTGGTCTGTTTGAATTCTATCCAAGGACGTAGGGATGAGAATTCCAGTGCCAAACACAGTTTTGGTTTATTTAATCTTCTCTGCTCTCCAGCCATATCAACAGCTTTGCTTGTTACCCAGCACAACAAATATCTCTCCTGCCATGTTCATTACCCCTGACTGAGATGGATAGAAATATCTGAATTATATAACAAAAAAAGAAAGCAAAAGCCCTGTATCAGGCTTAAATCTTTGATACAGGGTGCAGTGGACTTTGAGAGCCTGCATGAAATGTCTCTCTCCAAGTGCAAGCCACCTCTGCTTCCCTTTGTCTGACCTTGTTGCTTAGCTTGGACCATTCTTGAGTTTTTTCCCCAAGTGAAGGCAATGAGGTGGTGGGAGGGCAAGGAGGAGGTAAAGAGGGCTCTGACTCTTCCCTTTTGCACTCATTGAGGTGAAAGGCTGTGGAGGTATTCCTACATCAGCTGTGGATGAGACCCAGTGGCAAAAGCATAGAAATACCAGAAGGTGCTGAGCAAAACCAGTCTGGATTGTTGTATGTAAGGATTATGCAGGAATTCTGGGTAACTTAATAGTAAAGGTGCTTAATGTTTTTAGTAGCTGCTGATACCATGTATAAACATGATACTATCATGGAATTGTTTTGTGTGTTAGACATAGTACACATCATTAATTGATATAAATTAAGACTTTCAATAACTGACTGCCTTAAAGCTCTATTTTCATTTTGTTAATGTGGCTAAAATTCAATTTATAAGACTGTGGAGTTTCAAAATTAGGCATTTGTTAAATTAATCTAGTTTGAGAAACCAGTTTTCTTTTGATGATCTCACCAATATTAAAACAGAAGTCAAAGAATCATTTCTTATAAAATGTTATTTCAAAATTTGCATAAAATATACTGCAAGTTACTAGCAAGCTCTCTAAATAGCTCTGTAGAGATTTTTTTTTCTAAAATAATACACTTAGAGATTCAAAATGAATCCCTTTGAAGGATCTCCAATTCAAATTTCAGCAACCAGTTTAGCTTTCTCTTCCTGTCACAGAAAAGGTTAATCTCTGCAGTGTGTCAGGAATAATGTTGAGCCTTGACTTGGCTAAATTTAAGTACAAATAGCAATCTAAGTTCAAGGTCCTCTATGCAAATATCCTCCTGTCCTTTTACTGTAATATCAGTATAAATAGGTAGAGTTCTAAGACTAGCTTAATTTATTAATCTTTACCAATATGTATTAAATATTATGTTACAAGTTATCTTAAAAATTCTGGAAAATAAAACCAGAAATCTATGCCTGTCACACAGAATTAAGTCTGTTACCAGCTACTATCAAAAAAAAGAATTGTGTGGAACACTTTGATAAGCAGCACAGATTTTTTTCTCAGTATTTGCTACAACTGCTGAAAAAGTTTATGAAGTTTCTACATGTAGAGTTATTTTTCATGAACTGATATTCAAGCTTTTCTAAAAAGACATAACTGATGAGAAAAATAATTTTAGAGGAATACATATCTAAAAGAGAAGCTTATTTTTTAAATAAATAATGCATATTTATTTTTTCAGCCCATACAAAACACACAAACTGTAAGTAACATTTAAAGCTATAGTTGCAAAGCTGCAGTTTATATTAAGTCACTAATGACAGTTTGGGGCAGGCTCAGTGTCCTGTCTACACTTGCACTCCAGGGTTCTGAACACTTGTGAATAAAATTTATTGGATTTATTGATTTATTGGATTTATTGGAACACTCCTTTTGTTGGATGGAGTAAAGGTGTGGTACCATTTGTTGACTGTTCCTGTTACCTGTAAGTCCTAATCTTGGCTGCATGTATGACAGCTGACTGTCTCTGCTAGAGGGTGAGGCAAAGTGTTCACAGATACAAGGACAATTTCAGTGCAGGAACACAAAATCTTCTAAGATGATGTACTTGGAAATACAATGCAACTACCCATTTTTCCTCACACTTTTAAATTTATTTGCTAACCATCAGTGTCCCCAGAACTTTATGTTTTGGGTTTTTTAAAAAGCGAGGTAATTATTTTAATTTGACATCAATCTGTTGCAGAAAGATTAGGACAGCAGTGCATGGCTCTGAAGAAATTCCTGTTCTTCAAGAGCAATCTGCTTCTTCTGGAAAAATCTCTGGAAATCCTCAAATACAGATCTTTCTGTGCATTTTGTTTCCTTGGAACATATTTCCTACACACAGGACTTTTCACATAGTTAGAATACCTTCTGTTATCTTACAAATTCTTAAAAATATGTTGTGCAGAAATCTCCCTCTCAGCATGGGGCTTCAGAAGCTCATCTTTTTTTGTGTGCAATTAGTAAAGAAATAATGACAATAGCATGGGTTTCAGATCTTTCCCCCACTGATGTTTAGAAGAAGTTGATTAGCATGGAGGGACTAGAAAAGTATGATTGTTTTTTAGTTACTTATTACATTTAAATGGAATTATTGCAGAAAGATTTGATGTTAGAATTTCTACTTAAAAAACACTGTTTTCTGAAGGATTCATGGGTTTTAAGAGAGAGACTATTAGATTCAGATAATGCCTTTATTCCTTTCATGGAATGCAGAGGGTTTGTTTGCTACATCAATAGATTTTTACAGCAAACAAGCAATTCTAAACTTGCAGCATTTTAAAAATGTCTGTGCTGAGGTTGCAGAGCTTGTAATTTCTTTGATCTTGTATTGGTCTGGGGCCCTTAAAAGCAGCAAGAGCAGGGGGCAAAGACATAACTGTGTGTGAGGTGTATAAGCACTTTTGCCAATATTTGCAGACATTGTAAGCTTCATTGGCAGGGCTTAGTGTCTTTGTAAATGTGGTAAGCCTGGCTTTCACAAAGAACACAGGATGTCAAACAGTCATTATGATACCCTTGTTCTCAAAAGCTGGATAGACTTTGGCAAGTTTAAAATAGGTCCCTGTATGAAATTACATTATAGAGCAATCTGTAAAATCAGTTTGACATACTGAATCAAAGCTCTTAGTTACTGGTGAACAGAAAATGGATGTATTTTAAGTCCCATAACTGATAAATGACTTGATGGATTAACTACCAATTTTCTTTTTAAAATTTCCATGTACTTAATAGTTGCATGTGAAATTTCAGGTTGGGAAGAACCATTTCCCTGTCTGAAAATAGGTCACAAGAGAGAAAAATTGCATTTAAATAGAATTGCAATCATACTACTTTGTCATGGATACTTCAGGAATAGAGATCAGGAATGTGGGCCAGCTAGGCCATAACCTGAATAAATTTATCTTAAGAATGATCATTTCTGGTCAGAATTCTTTCAAGCAGGACCCATCCTTTGTTCCATTTTATGGAGGGCTGCACTTAATCCTCCCTCCAAACTTTCAGCCTAGTCCCAGGCTCCATTTATGATGTTCTACTTAACTGAAATGGAAAAGATGAGGAAAATGGGTGGGAAATATACTAGATTAGATAAAAGAAATTTCAGAACTTTCTCCCATTTCCTGAAAATTCCAAGTAAAACTGACCAGGATACTATTCATATTCAGTTCACCCTGGACACTTGCTATTGAAGTTTGTTCTTAAAGAAGTGATTTCTAGACTTGCTGGTCTCATTTTCACATGTCAAAAACATGTTCTTTCAGAAAATGAACACTGTGTTTAACAAATGCTTTTCTCTAATCATGTGTCTAAATAAAGTCTATGAAGCAATCTGCTCTTGAAGACCTTTACTGGGCATCTGCCAAATTGCTACAATATTAATTTGCAATCTCACCTCCAAATGGGTCTCTGGGCTGTTCAGTGGAAGGTCTGAATGTTCCAGACAATCTGCCAGTGGGAAAAAATAATCCTTTCTGTCTATCAAAGGGTGGTGACCATGGCCAAGGCCCTGACTCCCGGCTGTTATTTTATTCTGCTCTCAGCATACACCATGGAAGCTGCTGTATAGAACAAAACAAATGGGAACTGACATGGAGAACATAATGAATAGGAGCTGGATGCAGAATGAGGTCCTCACAAAACATAACCTTCTTATCAGCCAGTTAGAAATTTTGCTTTTTTATTCCTGTCAACATAGAGACATTTCTTGCTCAAAGAATTTTTATGCAATAGATTACCACAACAGATACTGCCGATATATTGAAGGAAATGAGTATTGGATATTGAATGGAATTACTGCTTTTTAAAGGAATTCAGAGACAGCTATCACCAGATTTTGTCTGAGCTGAGAAAGAAACTCTTCAGCCATCTGTTTATGAAGCAGTAAATAATTTTATAGGCTAACAATAATTTTGTGCACATTTATCAAAATTTGTAAAATATATATATGTATGTATGTTTGAATTTCTAATGAGTCATTACAATTTCAGCATGCTGAGTTCTTTTAAAAGTCTACAAATACTACTACTGTATTCCATACTCAAACAGACTTCAGGCTTCAGTGTCATTATAGAAATTTTGCTGACATATACGCCACCAAGTAAAGGAAGAGATAGAGAGGAGGAGCTAATGAGTGAGATGGTTTTTACTGCTGTGAGTCAATGCCTGTGACTATTTGGGAAGATGGAATTCTTCAATAGCTGATACTACTAGTTTACAAATAGAACCTGACACACTAAACAGAGTCATCATGGAAATGATGAACACTTGTGAAAAAGCCACTTCACACTGTTTCAGATATGTATTGGCACAGCATAATGAATAAGTGTAGTTCAGATTTTTCTATCTTTCATGTGAAATAGTCCCTCAAACATTTTACAGGTACCTCTGTGGTTCAAGTGACAGCCACTGATGCAGATGATCCTACTTACGGCAACAGTGCTCGAGTGGTTTACAGCATATTGCAAGGACAGCCTTACTTCTCTGTGGAGCCCAAAACAGGTAAATTTATACAAACCCTTTTCAGTAATGCTGAGAAAAAGAGGGTAATGTGCATTAAAAATTGCTAGAAACTTATTAATATGACCTCTTGGTTAATTGAATACATTCGGATTTTGTTGATCTTTTAATCTCTTATTCTTTAGACAAGATTATGAAAGCCACACGTCTGAGCTATGTCATAAACAGACTATGCTGGAATAGAACCTATTATCTTTTCAATCTATGAGCTGCTTGGTCTGCTGCCTGTTGTCATCTCTCTTATCAGTGAAAATTTCAAAATAAATTGAACATTTTTTTCAGATTTCAGAAATATCTAAGTGTCACATAGTTGTTTCAATAAGAATAGGTTTGAGACACAATTCCTCTCCATTCCACATTTCAAACTGAAGTTTTGTTGTGGGATAAGAATCCCTTCTTTATTAATTTGGAGAAGAAAACACTGTGCTTCCTATGCCTATCAGATATAATACTTTGCTGCTACTTTCAAAGCATATTACTGGTGATACTTTGTTTTTACAATTTTCTTGAAATTTTGAGAATATTTTTAAGCCACAACAAAACACAGCTTTAATTCTCTGTTGGTTTAATAAATATTGCCCTTTCTGCTATATCATTTAATAAAGCAGGAAAGTAGGCTCTTGCTCTGCTCATTTCAGTTTAGTGCTTGAACCTTCACTTACACCTACAAGGAGAAGAGTTATAATCTTCATTTTGGATATAACCAAACTTAGGCAAAAGAGAAAAAAATATTTACCCTTTTAACCACAAAAAAACTGTGATGTGAATCAGACCTGAGTCGCAATGTTGTGACCCAAAGGTCACATTCTATTTAGAAACATCTAAATTTGCAGAAATAAGTACTATCATTATCTTCATACTGCAACAGATCCATGCTCAGCAGGGATATATAGCACTGTCCTTTTCCTTTCAGTGAGTATGATTTGTAGTGGTTTTCTCTCTGTTCCTCTTTCTCCCTCTCCATGTGTGTTCATGTACCATGTATGTTGTGATAATGACTGCAGGCAGCCCTTGAGGAATAATATGGTAGTTTCTGCTAAATAAAAATCTTGAAGGATTCAGACTGAAATATTTGCATACATTTTCATCACTTTGATGTGATACTCAGATTTCCTGTGTGCATGAAAATTTGCTTCCAAATGGTTGGGTAACTTTGCCTGGTAATTTAACTATGACAGAAAAACAAGTATTCCAAGAAAAGCAAGGTAGAAACAATGACACTATTAAATTGTGTATTAATTATAATTTTACATGTCTTGTACTTATATTATTACATGTTCTGAAATAGTGCCAGGCAGTCTGTTTGTGAAATAAATGTTTCCACCCAGAGGTGATTAATGGCAAGTCCAATATTCATAAGGGAAAAAAAGGAATATAACTCTAAGCAAACATTCAACAAATAGCAGATGAAGAGATATGTGTCCCAATGTGGCTCTTCTTTATTTAGTTTGTTTATGTTTCTTTAACTGCTGACACTAAGTGCTGGAGGAGCAAATGACTGCCTCTCTGGGAATCAGGGTTAGCATCTGTACTATGTACTGAGCATGAAATATTCATAAAATCATCCTATTTTGTGAAGGCATATTTATTTTTTTATGCATATCAGCATAGCTGAAAAGATGAAACATGGAATTTTCTTGTAGTTTTGATTTCATGTCAATTAATTACAAATTAATTATTTAATTTTACAGATCATCAAATGGACATAACAAAACTACTTCAGATATTTAAATATTTCATTAATAAATAAAAAAAATCTCTTAATTATGCCAATGATTCAGAGGTGGTGAATCAGAAATTATTTTGCTATATATTGGTCAACCCAATATATAGCAAAATAAAATAATTTCATGTATCTGCAAAGTATGACATATTATCAGTATTGGTAAGAGTTAATGAATGGGTATTCAGAAGATAGTGGAATGAATCTTGACCTTAGAATTTTAAAAATGAAAGCAGAATACTCTGTTCTTCCTAGCTCTAAAAGAGTGGGAAATCAAATACAGAAGATTACACCTTTCAAGGAAGGTGTTACCCAAGACATTTGGAAGACAAGTTCAGGGAGAAGATACTTGGAAAACACAATCATGCGCAGCATTGCCCAGTGAATCTAGTACTAAATAAAAATTGGTGGGTTTGGTGACTATTTAAAATAAGCTTATGTTACGTCAGTGCAACTCCTAGTCAAAACCTGTTATATTAGTGTTGGAATTAATTCATTCCACTCTTGCTGCAATCACTGATCTGCTGTTACCTTTTACAGGCAAACTCAGCTTTCACAGTAGCATGTTTTTGCTTGTGCCAGCCTTGACACCTTGTCTTTCTACAGGGGTTATCAAGACTGCCCTTCCAAATATGGACAGAGAAGCCAAGGACCAGTACCTCTTGGTTATCCAAGCTAAGGACATGGTTGGGCAGAATGGGGGATTGTCAGGGACTACATCTGTAACTGTGACCCTGACCGATGTTAATGACAACCCGCCCCGCTTCCCACGCAGTAAGTTACTTTGTAAATATGTGACTTGTAATATGATTCCTAAACACCACTATTTTCTGTAGACACTGTGATATTTCTAAACAAAAATTACTTATTTTCCATGTTAAGTACTTTGTTAAACACTGACTGCAAGACTATATTATTATTATTATTAACAGCAATAATAATAATAATATGTAAGCATTGTTTTTCTTTGCCTCATACCAGATCAGTTGAAATGAAGTGGTGTGGAGCAGCAGGGTCATTTATTAATGTATTTTGCTTCCTCTCTATGAATTAATAGACAAAAAAAATATATCCTAGTAGATATTTCGGCCTTGCCAGTTAGACTTCAGGGTTCTTTAATTTGACCTTTTATCCTTTGTATTCCTTTGGCATTGGCACTGTCATTGTCAGTATTTCCTAAAGAGTTAATCATGAAAGAGCTGGAAAGTCACCTTCCCTCCATTTGATTTCTGTGACCAAGGTGGCTCTCATAACAACCTAAAGAAAGGAGCACACAGTTGTATGCTCAAACTAAAAGAGCTCAGTTTATTCATAGCGTTCTGTCTGGGGTGCTTTTTTTCTTAATAAATAAATAAATAATAAAAATTAAAAAAAAAAAAAGTAATATAGAATTAAAGCAATGTGAAGGATATATTCATGTCGGTTCCCGCCTCACCTCCAATGATGGAAAAAATAGGTCTGTACATAATAGATTTCCTGTTATTTCAAGCTACCAACTGTTTGAAATAATAATAGAATAACTGAAGTTGCTTTTGAAGGTGAGGGTGTTATTGGCTACAGAATGCACTCTGATACGCTTTTGACAGCATATATATCATTTTGTGTTTGAAAAAAAAAAGCTACAATTCTCAAGATTGTGAACTTACTGTTAAAGAAATTAATATATATTAGTTTCTAGTGATATTCAGATTGTGAACAGCCTAATCAAGATATACAGCTATAGAATAAAAATGGACATTATTATACTTGCTTTTCTTTCCTCTTTTCTGGAAAACAAAGTAAAACTGTCTGTATTATCAGGGACCCACATCATGAATTGCATTTAAGTTTTGAATTTTATTTTTGTATCTTTGCCATGTACTTCTCTTGTCATAAGAAGAAGAACATGCCTGTTGTACTTAGAATCTATCACAAAGAAAACCCAGCTGAAAGGACAATTTTATTTCAATACTGAAGAATATATTCTTGTAGCCTGAGTAAATGTTCAGGTACATGATTTAAAGGAAGATAGATTTAAGAAAGCTAGATTTCTCTTTTTTTGGCTTTCTGAATTCATTAAATTTTTAAATTTTGCAGGATCATATCAGTATAATGTCCCAGAGTCTTTGCCAGTGGCTTCTGTGGTGGCCAGAATAAAAGCTGCAGATGCAGATGTTGGACCTAATGCTGAAATGGAGTACAAGATTGTGGATGGCGATGGTTTGGGAGTATTCAAAATTTCTGTTGACAAAGACACCCAGGAGGGAATCATAACTATTCAGAAGGTGAGTCTCATCTTACCCACTGGTTCTGTTTGGAGCTCTTCAATATGCAAGCAGGTAATGAAGGAACTAGCTTTTGTTTCCAAGAACCTTGTGTACTGTAAATGTTTCCATTGGTGTATTTCATCTTGACTTTACTGTGTGATTTTGAGGTTTTTAATGACTTATGCTGAAAAATATTCTGCATTTTATTTGACAAGACCTGTATTTTTGTGAGGAGGATGTTTTAAAGCACTACATTTGGATGGGAATCTAAGCTTTAGTCTCATTTGTCTTTCTATTAAATAGTAGAAAGTGTGAAAATATATCTTGCAGCAAAAGTGGAAGCTCCAAATAAAAAAATGGATCCTGAAATTAACTTCAAAAATAATTATCTAAATGTCTTTGTGTGAGGTGGTACTATTCAGAATGCATACATTATTAATTTAAAATTATGTAACAGTAAAAGTAGTAGGTTTACATGATCATGTATTATTAAAAAACAGTATTTCAAAAAACTCTGAAAAAATTAAACAAGTATTTTTTCTTCATAGCTTTGTACATCTGCAGTTAGAAAACATTATGAAATTGAAAAATCATGTTGATAAAAAATTATTAAAACTAAGCTTTCCTACATTGCTGCAATACATTTTTGGACTAACCATTTAAAAAGTAAAAATGTGCTGAAATATTTCAAAAAAATTAATTTTATTGAGCAGTAAAAAAATACAACACCTTTGAAGAATCTCTCATATGATTATCTACTCCTAATGTGTGAATGCTTGGCAAGGTCCCTGTGACCTTTGTTATGCAAAGGGTGGTATTTCAGGGCCTGGGGTTCCCACCCAGAGCTCAACCTGCAGCTCCCACTGCAGCTGTTTACCCAGCTACCTACACTGCATGGATTCCTCAAAAATTTATCATCCTTAAAATGTGGGAATGACTTGGCATTTTGGAATACATGTAACTATGTTTCCAAGCAAGGACCTATGTTTGTACTTATAATTTTATTCCATAACAGATTTTCCTTCCCTGTGTATTCTTTAATCTTTGTGAACTTTACCTGTCGGTTGGGGGACTTTTTTGTCTTGTTGTCTTGGGTTTTTTTTCCCTTCTCTGGTGTATCAATTTCTTTTTCAAGCAATAGAAACCTTCAGTTATATTTCTCCTTTGAAAGAAGTTAAGACTATAAGGTGTTGTAAAGCAATGGGCTAATTCTTTGATGCCCTTAACACCTGTTGAGAGCTGGTAATCATCCATGGATGTCACAACAAATAGTTGATCACCCTTGAACAATCATAATATGTGTAATGTGAGTAATCTTTTTTCAAGGAAAAAAAAACCTATCTTAGCCTTCTTGCAAAATGTACTTCTGCTTAGCATGTTTGAAATAGAAGTGATGAGAAGTTAGTAGTCTTTTTGTTCAACAGCCAAATTGAATGTGACTCCTTCAGTTTGCTCATTTAAAGTTTTTGGGCAAGGATCTGGGAGAAATGTGCCTATCCTAGAGGGAGTACCTTTATCAGTGCCACATTAAGCAACACTGAATCAGTCTGGGTCTTCAGTGATCTAATATGAGAACTGCTGAGTTCACTTCCATTTTTTTAATATGGTTTTGTAGTCATGGTATTTTTCCTGGAGTATCCTGATTTCAGTGCTATACAGTGGGCCAAATAATTGACATTTGTTATTTCCATAAGCATTTTAGCTAGGGAGCTGAACTGGACTATTCACTACTGAATATTTGTTTAGAGAAATGCTTTATGAAATAGCTGTTGGACTACATTAAAAGGGTACAAATTGTTGACCTGATGGTCTAATTTGTTAATAATTTTTATACCTACATACTGCTATATTTTGACACAAGAATTCAGACTTCTTTCTCTGCAGCCTTAGGCCTTTTCTCTAATTTTCCCACTATTTTTGACTTATTTTCTCTGTGCGGTAGGTAGTCCTTGGCTAGTGCTAGGTGCCCACCAAGCCAGTCTATCACCCCCTCTTCAGCAGGACAGTGTGAGAAAATAAGATGGAGAAAACCTTGTGGTTCAATATAAGAGCAGTTTACGAAAGCAAAACTGAAGGTCACATGCATGCCAAGCAAAGAGAAAAGCCAGAAGATCTTAGTCCTTATTGAGATGCCCAGCCACTTCCTGGGAAGTAGGGCTTCAGTCCAGGTAGCAGTTGCTTCAGAAGGCAAAGGCTGTAAATAACAAATGCCTAATCTCCTGCTCCATCCCCCTGCCTTTCTCTGAGGTTGCATGTCTGAGCAGATGCCCTGTGGCATGGAATATCTCTTCGGTCAGTTTGGGTCCACAGTCCTGGCAGTGCCTCCTCTCAAGATCTTACCCATCTGTGTGGGAAATGTTGGAGAGACAGCGCTGATGCTGTGCCAGCACTGCTTGGCAGTAGCCAAAAAACTGGCATGTTGTCAACATCTTTCCAGCTCCCAATGCAAAGCATAGCACTGGTCTGCTGTGGGGAAAACTGACTGCCTTTCGCCCCAGTCTGAAACACTCTGACATACCCAAAGGTGATTCCCCACGCTGAGGGCCACCTCCCAAAGCTCAGGGCATCCTTAGCTTTTCATTTTGACTCCAGGGAACCTTGCACTTTGCCCAGCTCTGCAAGACCCTCCCTGCCAACCTCATAGAGAACATTGTCTAGGATAGAAGTGAGGAACTGAAGCACAGTGCCTATCAGGCAATTGCAATCTCTTCTGGACAATTAATTGAATTAAAGACCATTAATAACTGCATGTGCAGGTTAAGTGGATTTCAATGACTGAGTCTTTCCTGACAGACCACTGTAGAGTTAGGTTATCCCTGCATGATAATGTGTGCTTATTAGTAAGAAATCAGGGAAGAAATTAAGTTTGTAGCCTGGAATCTGCCTAAAAAATTTACTGTCCTGCACATGATGTTCTGTACTCCTCTGAGTGCAATTACCTTTCTTCTTTTTCATGCCCTAAAATCAGCTGAGGTATTGAGAAACAGCTCTGCCTCAAAATGCATGCCTATCCTTTTCAACTTCTGATTATTGATATGCTCAGATGACATGTCTGTGTACACATCAGGCAATAAAATGCCAAAGCAAAGACTTATGAAAAGGCACGCTTTGGTTCTAAATGTAAATGGATGCTTTAGTTTTGCATACTTCTGCTGCAATTGTACATAAAGCTCAGCAGGCTGGGCATGAAAATACCGGCAGTAACTCTGAGCAGCTGAAGGCACTTCTCCATTCATTTTTGTGCTGGGTGTTGTTGGAGAAAGTTTGGCACCTGGTTAGCTGAGTTCCACACACAAGCTGAGGATTTTGCATTCTGTTTTTAGAAGGATAGCCACTTCAAGACAATTTTGAAAGTTGACTTCCTCACTCAAAACTAACACTTCTTTTAACACCTAAGTAGCATTAAATTTAAAAAAAGAGATGTTTGTAAGAAAGGAAAGAAAACTGTAGGAAGAGAAGTGAGATTTAAGAATTCACTGTGTAAAGATGGATTTTTATGTTCTTTTTTTATTTTTATTCCACAATATTCATTTTATGGAATATTAAAAAAAATGCCCAGGGGTAAGCAAAAATTCCAGAACAATGGTCTGGTTTGAAACAGAGAGATATGAAGCACCATAATTTTGTATGCAAAAAATGTATCCAGCATGTATCTACAATGGTATATAAACGTTTTTAGGCTATTTTCAGTTATTTCACTACCTGAAATAGGATATGAAAAATTCTAGAAGACAAACTTTGACTTTCTTTTTCTTTGTCTTTCCTCTTTCTTCAGAAGTTGTTATAAATAACAAGTGAATGAGACCCATAAGTAGTATTCTCAGCTTAAATGAAGGGTGGGAAAATGGTAGGAAAGCTAATAATGGTCTTTTCCCGTAACCTACTATAAACAAATTCATACAATTTGTTTCCTAGCAGTTTCAAGTCCCTGTGGAAATCTTCCCACTTCTTTATTTACTCACTTTCTTTTTTCTTAAATAATACTAACAAATAAATGAAAAGTTCTCACTTTTCAAATGAAACAGAAGAAATCTTTCTTATTTTTATCCTGTTCAGAGCAGGTCATGCTACAATTCTGATGTTGCAAACAATGTAAGAGTTTAGCTAATCTCCCCACTGCAGCACAGTCTCTGTGGTAAATCACAAAATAGAACAGACTAGAATCATAAGATAACATCGTCAAGGTTGGAAGAGATGTTCAAATTCATCAAGTCCAATCTTTGATCTAACATCACCAAGTCAGTTAAACTACAGTGCATCATCCAGTCATTCCTTGAATACTTCCAGGGATGATGATACCCTGGGCAGTCTGTTTCTATACTTAAGTAACCTTTCAGTGAAAAAAGTCTTCATGATGTCCAGCCCGAACCTTTACCTAACACATCTTGTGGCTGTGTTGTCTTGTACTATCCCTAGTTGCCTGGAAAAAGAGGCTGACCCCACCTCACTACAATTTCCTTTTTAGGTAGTTCTATAAAATAATGTACTCTCTGCGCCTTCTTTTCTCCAGGCTAAACAACCCCAGTTCCTTCAGCTGCTCCTTAGACAACTTATTGTCTAGACCCTTCACCATCTCCATTGCCCTTCTCTCTGCATTCCAACACCTCCTGAGTGGGGGGCCAAAACTGGACACAGGGCTCGCCTGTGCCAAGTGCAGGGTGACAGTTGCTGCCCTTGTCCTTCCAGACACTCTGGTTTTGATACAAGCCATTGGCCTTCTGAGGCACGTGGGCACACTCACTGGCTCAGGATCAGCATCCCCTGCTTCTTTACTGATGGGCAGTTTTCCAGCCACTCTGGACCCAGCCTGTAGCACTGCAGGGCTTGCTGTCACTCAGGCACAGAACCCTGCACTTTTCTTGTTGAACCTCACACAATTGGCCTCACCTCATTCGATCCAGCCTGTCCAGATGCCTCTTGGAGAGCCTTCCTGCTCTACAGCAGACGGACAATCCCACACAACTTGGTGGCGCCTGCAAACTTACTGAGGTGCACTTGACCCCCTTATCCAGATTATTTATAGGTATTAACCAGGGCTGGACTGAACACTGAGCCTTGGGGAGCACCACTGGTGACTGGATGGAAACAGAATGTAACTCCATTCACTACCAACTCTGAGCCTGGCTAATTTTTAACTCAGCGAAGGGGGAACAGGTTGAAGCCATGGGCTGCCAATTCCAAAGTAAAACTAAACTAGATGTGTGAGTTACCTTTAAGCCAGGTTTACAAAAATGTCCATCTTATGTGATCTTTTCAGAAAAAAAAGACTTGTAGAGTTTATGAAAAGGAATCAGGCATTTATATTTCTTAGAAGTATCTCAAAAATTTTTCTTCGTTCTCACAGTGACTCAGTTCTCCATCTGTAGAGTACGATCAATTCCTTCCTGTAGTTTCATTTGTAATTTACATACTGCTATCAATGCTCTGTTAGGAAGGACTCATATCATTTGCATAACTCAATTTCACAGTGGTGAGGGTGTTTGGAGAAAAAGAGTAATTTTTCTGCATATATTGGAGTTTTAAAAAATGTGTCATATTTTCCTCTGCAGTGGAAATCTTAGAATTTAAGAAACATTTATGGAAGTGAATGATGTTTCAGTCATTTAATACAACAGATTCTGAATTGTCCGTGTAAACTTATGTACAATATTGAAATGAATTCATGTTGATTTTTGTCAGAATCCTGATCATAATACACATGAATGGAGTCTTGGCTTTGCTTTCTAAGCAAAGTACATACACACACCCATATTTTTTGTGGTTTCCAAAGCCCTAATCCTAGAAATAGTGTACTAAAAAAAGCATCATATAAGTACACATCTCACTTTATCCACAAAGTTTCAGGCTAAAGTTAGACTTCAGTAATATTATTAGATTAGTAGCAAAACATCTAAAGATCATCTAAAGATGATGCTCTGTATCCACATACACTTTTGTCAAATATTTGGTTCTTAAAGTAGTTATGGTAATTTAATAATAAAAAAAGGCTGCAAGGTATATATATATATTTTTTATTTTATGTATCGTATGACTTTTTGAAATGTTATGAGATGTGATTCAAGCCATTTGGAAGTCTGTGGAGAGATTTTAGTGGATTTAAGAAGGGGAAAAAAAATACTAAAAACTGCTAAATACTCTGTAGAGTGAGAGTTGTAATGTCTTACTGCAGAAAGTGACAAGCATTAAGATTTCCCATCATAGAGTTCTTGTTCACTTTGCCTTTGTTTTTGCCCTCCATACACAGCTCTACCACCAAGATCACCAATCAGTATGAATGTTAAAGGGAGAAATAGTATTGTAAAGTACTTTCTTTTAGAAATTGACTGCTAGAAGATTATTTTAAAACCTGAGTTCATTCTAAAAGTAAAATTGGCAATTATGAAATGGGGGTGGGGGGAGGAGAGGGTTTATGCATAAGCTTTTGAGTGAAAAGTTATCTTTCCATTACTGTTAGCATTTCTTTTATTTTTTTTTTTAGCTAGAAATTTTTCTTTCAGTTCTGTATCGGAGCTTACAATGTAGGAATTTGTGGCTTCCCTGGTTCCTTTGAGAGATTGTGTGCATTTGTTTGATGTACTGAAGTTTTTAATATAAAACCTCAACTGGGCTTAAAAATGGGATTTTCACCTCTGAAAAGTACATTATTTCAAAGTTACCATGCAATAAAAATGAACATTATAAAAATGGGCTTTCTGTGAGTTATAACTTCATATCCAGCCTCTCTAAAATAGAAGACTTGTTTTGCAATTTCCTTCAGAGAGGATAAAATTCGTACTCCTTAAAAGGAAAAGAAGAAGAAAAAAAAAAAAGACAGACCTCACAAAAGGAAAGATTAATGGATCCTGCACAGGATCTAATAAGATAATAATAATGCACAGATATTAATGAAGCTGTTAAGCTCTATTCACTGTACTGAAGGACTGAAGCACACATTGTCCATTTAACCTTCACCATTGATGTAGTGATTTGCAGTCTGTTAACTTGGTGTTCCATCACTGGGATCTTGTGCATTTGTTATAGCAAGAAATAATGAAGGCGTGATCCAAAAGCCATTTAAATGATGCTCTCTGTATAACAGACACCAATGATAATTAGATAAGAAGAAACAAAAAGAGAAAATATTTTCCATTCAGTTTTTCAGTCTTTCATTGGTGTGTGTAGTGTGCAATTTCTTCATTATATTAGCTAAGAAATTGAAATATTCATGCCAGGTCAAGAGCTCTTGCACATTAATCATACCTTAGATATTTTGTTTGTTTTTCCCAGATTACATTCTGCCTCAAACTCTGATTGATACCTCTTTATTCCCCACAGGATCTCAGGTTGTATATCTTAGAGCAAGAGGTTGAGAATAATGACTGTAGCATTTGTAGACATTGTCACACCCCACAGAAGACAGGCTCTGCTAGAAAGGACTGAAAATAACATTATTGCCACTGCAATAAAATCACTTGAAATTGTAAAATCCATTTGTCAATCCATAATTACCCTCTACTAAACAGCAGCTGTTCTCCACTGTATAAGCACATAGATTCAATTTCTAAAAATTATTTATTTATTTTTAATTAACAATGATCTTTATATAATTTGAATACTGCCAGAAGCATTGGGTACCAGAAAATACCTGAGGAAATCCTAGGGAAGGATTCATGTTGCTGAGAGCAGATGATTACTTCTTTCAGTTATTGAGGGTCCCTTACTAGGGAGTGGTGAAAAACAGGCACTCACCAGCTGATATCTTTCCTGGAAGAATTTTGCTACAATCACACCAAGAACCATATGGTGATTTTCTCAGATGTACATGGCTAAGTTAGAGAAAGATGAACATGCACTTAGCAAGTAAGACTGCTTAGAATATGTATCTACACCACTGTTAGTTTTTTATCCTTCTCTATGAGAAAATACTTTTCTAATGAATGTGTATTTTTTGTAAATTGCCTACTAGTCTAACACTCCTTCATAATAAACAGTCACATGAACAAACAATTCCTTATGAATTCAGTTAACAAAGTTCTAAAGTAGTCTTCTTTAATCAATATAGAAACATGGGGATGTCTTAAAATTAATTTCAATAGTATGCTATGTTTCCATGTGTTTGATTAAGTATCACTGCAATCTCAATCACTCAGTTTCAGATACCAGTGGTATCTGGTAACAGATACCACTCATTAATGAGGATAAATTAACTTTCCTTTCTCCATTACATGCTTTGGTACATTCTGACTGAAAATATACTATTTGTGAAAGGGTCACTGTTTTTGTTTATTGAGGAGGAGTTCTGGTTTTGGTGGTTTTTTGGTTTTGGGTTTTTTAGTTCAACAAATGTTAGCTTTTTGCCTTTGACATTTTTCAGGTTATTATTTCCTTGTTTATTATGCTTTTTTTTTCAGGTAATCATTTTTTTAATTAATAGTTTGCTTTTACTAGATAGTGTGATGTCTTAAGATATTTGTGTGCTTGTTTGTCCTCTTTTAACCTTGCTGCTCAACTGGTCATATCACTTGCCTAATTGTTATGACCACAGAATGAGGTTTCTGAGGCATTTTTCATCATTCCAACATCACGTTGCATTTGCATTATGTCTGTGAGGTTGATTCATAACACATGTACTTTAAACATAAAACCAAAGGGAAAATAATAAATAAAAAAAACTATTAAACATGTTTTACCAATGAATACTGACCAGTTGCATCCAGTACAGGGACCAGTATCCAAACAAACTTTCTATTTCAGCATATCTGTTTTCCAAGAGCTGTGGATACTGCAGATTTGATTCAATGCAAGAAGTAAGTGCTTGCATAATATGAGGATCACATGTATTCCCATTTGGAGAAGCCTTTTGCTGCCACACAGAGTTAGTACAGTGCTTTTCTGAGTGTACTGTGCTGCAGTTCATTTTTCATATCTAAATCTAGACTGTTTGCAGCTGTATTGTAGCATCAACATAATTGCTGACTTTAAGATGCTCATTTGGGATTTATCCGACTGTAACTAGACAGAGAACTCGGGCCCTTGTAGGTCAACAGATGTGTGTTTCACCTCTGCTGCTCCTCTGAGTGAATACTGGAATGTTTCGCAGATGCTGGAGGATTAATATGCAAGCACAGCTTAGATCCCTGTGATGTATTCAGTAGCAGAACTGCAGAAAAACATTTTTAATCTGTTTTATACACTTGGAATTATAATTTGAAGATATAGTTGAGTAACCAGACTGTGGCTTTAGAAGTCCTTGGGTATTTTGGTGCTGTTTTTAATGATTAAAGTTGGAATTACACATGGCTAGATGTTTGGTGCAAGCTGAAAAACTAAGAATATAGATACAGAGTAAATGGTTCTAATATTAACTGTATGTTTTCTTTCAGTAATGGCCTGTGAGCTAAAATGACTTTTTTCCTCAAAAATAATTTTCTTCTTTCTGGAGAATCTGAATATTCTCAGATCATAGGTATCTCATTTGTTGTGGGGGGTAATTTTTGATTCTAATGAAGTATTTATTTGAAAATAAACTATACTTCCATTGAAGAAAATCAAAGCAGAAGGAAGGTATAAAAAATAACGTGTATTTTGCTTAGTAAGCAAAACAAACCAAAACAATCTCCAGGCTGCATCTCAGTACAAAATTTTGTGATATAAGCAGTGTCATTTAAGTCATTGTGACATTTTCTACACGAATTTATACAAATTTGGAGAAAAAAATTGTTTAGTTAATCCAAATACTATGCAAAAAACAGTAAGTTTGAAAGAAATTTAAAACAAAAAGAAATGCCACCCAAAATTTTCTGAATTAGGTGTTTTCACCTGTAAGTAAACTGTAAAGATTAAATTGAGTTCTTATGTCTGGGTAGTATGTCACATGGTATTTGCCATTAGATTAGACAAAATATTAATAAGAAAAAAAAAGTATTAATTCTTATCTGAAATATCCTTATTTCAAAATAGTGAAATAATGAGTAAGAATTTGGTCCTCACAGAAGTTACAGAAAGTTTTGCCATCATCTTATAAATTTGTTTCACTCACAAGGTAGAACAGTCTTTATCGCTAAAGTCATTGCAGAATATTCACTGGGGAGACACTGCAAATAGTGTTTCAAGAAAGCTAAAAAATTAACCAAAAACTATCGTCTGTCAGTCAAAACTGCTGGTTATATACAAATGGCAAAGGTAATTTCGTTTTATACTTACTGAAAGTTTTAAGGAAAACAGTTTTGGGTCAACATCACTGAATAAGAAAATTTTCAAATAATTTTTTCTTGTATAGGAGCTGGATTTTGAAGCTAAGACAAGCTATACCTTGAGGATAGAAGCAGCCAATATGCATGTTGACCCTCGTTTCCTAAGTCTGGGGCCCTTCAGTGACATGACAACAGTGAAGATAATTGTAGAAGATGTTGATGAGCCACCTGTGTTTACTTCACATCTGTACTCCATGGTGGTGTCTGAAGCAGCAAAGGTCGGCACTATCATTGGAACTGTAGCAGCCCATGATCCAGATGCCTCAAACAGTCCTGTCAGGTAATTGTAAGAATTCTTAGTTATTTATTCAGCCTTTGCATTGAAGTTGTTGATCTTGTTCTGGGAGGGGCTTTGGTTACACTGAAAGTAATTAATAAGCTTTATTCCCTTGCAGAGGGACATTCAGATGTTCTATGAGTTTGCGTGGTTTAACTTTTATAACCGGAACGACAGAATCTCTGAAAAAAAAAAAAAAAAAAAAAAAAAAAAAAAAAAAAAAAAAAAAAAAGAAGAAATCTCTGTGAAACAAAAAAGAGATCTTTTCAGAAGCCCAAATGGAAAAATCACCTAAATATATTGCTCATATTTATTCCTCTCTAAGCTTAGATAGAGTCTATTATTATCTATAGCAAACTATGTTCTCTTAAGAAGGATCAAAAATTATATCTATAAGATACATGTAAGCTTGAATAATGATTCATAGTCTGTGTGCACTAGGAATCAGAATGTAATAGGATGTAAATTCCCACATGGAAACTGGAGCTGAGGTCCTAGAGCAGGAAACATTCGCAAAAACTCTTTATATGAGAGAAGTCGACAGGATGAGATGCATCCTGTTCTAGTCAGGGTAGTTAAAGGCTTTTGGTTTTGTAACTTTTGCTGCAGCCTAGTATCTTCCAGTTGGGATGGAAGAGGTATGATCACTGGAGATTCTTAAACTGTCAAGGCCCTCTTTCTTTGTCTTCAGTGTCTGAAAAGCCTGCAAATCTTCCACAATATAATGTCCAAGATCATTAAGAAACCATAAGAGAACACAAATTCTCAGTCTTATGTTTTCCTGTATCTAAGGTCAGAGCTCAAGGGCAAAGACCCACCACCTTAACCAGTAATGAGTTACTTGTCATTTTTCTTATGCAGAGTAGTAATATTAATTCTAAAAGAGCATGCAAAGGATCTAGAGTGTAATGGTTATAACTTAGCAACTCTGTGCATTTAAACACCTGCTGGGGGAGGAACTCATACCCAATTAAAAGTTAGTGCTTAGTTTCATTTGTTTTTATTGCTCACTTAGGGCATACATAGGAAAGATCTTTGTGGGTACTTGTTTGGGTGTCACTTGTTTTGGTAATGTTAAGTCTTTCCTTTTACTCATTGAAAATGAACTAGGGAATCTAGAGTAATTGTAAAGCAGAGATCTTATGTTGCAAAAGTAAGGCATATTTTTCACTCCTAGAGGTGATGCAAGTGTTCTATCTTTGTCATTATATATTGGCAACATATTCAAAATAGCTGATTCCGATCATGTATAAACAAGTCCTAGCTAAATGTTTGGAATGGATTTACTTGTGAAATTTATCTTTGCTGTCGCAGTATTTTCTGGCACTGATGTTAGCATCTGGTGTATATCTGGTTAGCAGAATCATTTAGAATAGGCTTGAACACAGTTCCATTAAAGAAGGCCATGCTCAGAATGCTTTTGACTCTTTTGTAAACATAAAGATGAGTTTATTTGCCTTGATCTGGTCAATTTTTGCAATTCCATCATATAAAGTAATTATATCACCTGCTAACATCTTGAAGATTCCTTCTGGGTCAAAGTTTCTTGGAATTTGAGGGAGAAGAAAAAATAAAAGTAGTGAGAATTTATCTATATGCTTGTGAACCTGCTATATACATGGTCAAAGGTACTGAAAAATCATATAATTTAAAGCTGTTCTACATATGCTATGATACATCAGAGACAGATTCACCTAAAATTGGAATGTGCGAAGGAGGATTAATGCATAAAAACTTTTCATGATCTTTTTAAGGAGTTTAAGCTATTAATCTCTAAATCAGTATTCCAACTTCCAAACATTGGATTATATTGATACTGATTAATAACTAGATTTGTTACAATTTAGAAAATGTTGAAACTACAAGATCAGACACAGAACCTTGACAATACCAAGAACTAGGGAAAATAATAAATGTTTTGAAAATAAGAGGTTATCTCATAAGGACCAGAGAACTACTGATGTTTGAACTAGCTTAAATAAAGGATTTAAAACTCCTGCAGCTCAAAGATTTTCAAGTACTATGGCTGTGAGGAATTAAAGGATTAGATGTATTTAAAATATTTTTTTTAGAATTTGAGTATGGATACAATGCTTGTAAATAAGGGAAATTGCTTGCTTCCTAAGCAAAAAATTATTTTTCTCCTTGTTTCATAAGGATCTGCCATCCAATTTATAGAACTTGTTTGCTTTTCCTCCCTGCCTGTCTCCCTCCTTGTCTCCCTCTTTTACTGCCTTCTTCCTTTTTGTCTTTCTCATCTCTCCATCTCCTCCTTCTACTTTTCTCCTTCTCCTTCTCCTTGTCTTTCTCCTCCTTCTCCTTTGAGTCTTCAAGTTGCATAGTGATAGTCTTAATAATTGGGAAATCTAAAGATTTCTCAGGGAAATCTGGCAGGAGATCGAATCTCAGCTACGAGGTGTGCCAAAATTGACTACATAGCAGAGGTGACAGGCAGAGTCTCATGGGGAAACTTGCCAGCCACAAAGCACTGTGGAGCACCGCTGACCAAATAAACAACAGTGCTGTCAAGAAATAAAGTGAAAAGTGGCCTAAAGTTTAAGACAAAATGAAAGAAGAAAAGAGAAAGTGAAAGAGGGAAAGCAGTAATCCACAAAAAACTGCTGTTACTGTTGTTATGACTCATTATTCTTTCTCTATGTGAAATAACATAGCAAAACAATTATAATTATGTAACAAAGCTCTGCACTTAGATTATATAGTGATGAGGGATAGATAAAATCACAGTAATACAGTAAGGAAGATGGCATATTACAACAGAGAACAAACAAATAGAACAAACTTCCTAGATTATTGTGTCTAGGAAGTCCCATTCTTTAATTGTCTTGCATAATTCTTTCTTTCCGTGTTGTTCAAAGAATTTGGTTTATGTTATATCAATAATCTTATATATCATCAGTGTGTCAGTAATTGCAATGATCACATTTGATCTAGTTCAGACATTTAATTCTGATACATTCTGAGTGTAGGAAAGTGCTCTGAGTACATACTTGACCTAAATGAGAGTGCAAGAATCTGACCCAATAATAAATCTAATGTCAAGAATATTCCAGTTATAAATCTAAATCTGCCTACTCAACTGTCCCTTACTCGCAAAAGGGATATAAGCAAATCACCCACTAGTGTTTTGACCTTTTCTCTTATGCTATTTTCAGTCTGCTTATGAGCTCCTAAGGGGCCCCATTTTTCTAAAACAAATTGTGAGGTAATGATAAGTTAGGCCGAAGAGTTAAGGGCACAAGCCTGTGATTGTCTAATGACAGTAAAGCATTGTGATCTGACAGTGATGACATGCAATCCCTTGACCCTAGTCTGCATCATCTTTCCTTTTTCCCCCTTCCCCTGCAGCTCTGGGTGACTCAGGGGCTCTTCTGCTGGTGATAGAAAGCTCTGAGCTCAGAGTGCCAGCCCCCATGGGATCAGTGCCTGGCTGGTACAGCCTTGTCACAAATTCCAACTCACCTTCTCCTTAACTGGCTCTCACAAGGATGTTGTTTGATTAATTCGAGTTTGCTTTACAGCAGAGAGAAAGAAAGAAAAGACAGAGGAATACCTATGACCTCACTGAAGATGACACTAGGGGAGTGGAGCCCACCACTGTCACCACGAGTCCCTGTGTAATTTTCTCACCTTTGCATGTGGCTTTGCTTCTCTCAATGCCCCAGGGAAATTGTATTGAGCAATGCTCAAACTAAGGAAACAGTGAAAATGCTTTCCCTCTAATAAGACATCAGTGAAATATTTTTACAAGCTGTAATTGAACATAAATGAAAAGTTTTTTTCATCCTTTACCCAGGTATTCGATAGATCGAAACACAGACCTGGAGAGGTATTTCAATATTGATGCCAACAGTGGAGTCATTACAACTGCCAAATCTTTGGACAGGGAAACTAATGCTGTTCATAATATCACAGTTTTGGCCATGGAAAGTCGTAAGTATCCATAGCAAGATTTTTATCGATGGTTTGTATGTAAAGCTTCAGGCTCGGTTTTTATGAGCTTCATTCAGAGAAATTCTGGCAGTTGCGAACTACGGCAGATAAAAAAATAACCTATTACTTAATGCAAAATAAATCTGCATGGTAAAAATTTTAAAATTAAACAGTTTAGCTGTTTACTCTTTCATTTGCTTCACACCATGTGTATTCTTTTGTCTTCTGAAAGACAAGTACAAAGGAAGATGAAATATGCTAAGTCAGCAGTCTCACACTAAATGTCATCACAGGAAAGGTGATATGGAAGATAGGGGAGAGTGGTTACCCGATCTCAGTGAGGGCACTCAGAGTTGGTTGCTGTTGGTCAACCACAGCCTTCTTAGAAGGTATAAAGAAAAGGAATGTGAATGCTACTGTGGTTTCATTTTCCTGACTCTAAGGTATCACTGTAGAAGTTATTTTGTACTTGGTATCTTTTTTTGGTGTAAGATGAAAAGTGTTAAAAAATGTAATGCTTCAAATGGATACAAGAATTCTTCTGATGCAGGTTCAAACCTAAACTTGTTCTGCTTTGAATACATTTTGTGCTTTTAAATTTGAAGAATTTATATCTTCAAATTTCATCTTTATTACTACTCTGTTGTGCTATGATAATAAAAAAAAAGTTATCAGTTCTCTGGCTTGCTATTGTAAAAATCATCACTTCTTGATTTCAGTGAGCTTAATTTATCATTTAACCTGAAAGTAAAGATTCGTTGTTTAGTCTCTCAATGAATTTATTGTATTATCACAAGTAGAATTTTGGTCTAAAAACCTGAAATGGAAAACAAAAATATTCCTGGGTGGTAGCAAAACTGTTGAGGTAGACAAGAGGCATACCTGACACAAATGAGAGTCTAGGAGCACAAATAAAAACTTGCACTGCTTTAATTTATATTCATGCCTGCTTGATTTTCAATAGGCTTAGTTCAGCAGAGAAAAAAAATTGGTGTCAAAATGGCTTATTTCTCAGGTATTTTACATGTGGTATAAAAGACAAAAAAATTTACTTTTGGATGCTTAAAATATTTATTAAAATGTGGTTGCAATACACTATAAAAAGATTGATACATATTTGAAGTTTTGTAAAGTTTTTCATTTTGTCCTACTGTTACACTAGTATCAACATTTTTGATAGAAAAGGATTATAACAACTCTTTGAACCTGCTCAAGAAAAGCAAAATAAGTATTGCACTCACCAATGTCCCTACACTTAGTCCAAAATATAATTACTGTTTAAGGTTAAATTATGACATTGGACACTGAACATACTCATAGTTTAGCTGGAGATGTGTATCAGTTCAGGTTATGATTCATATTTAAGGTGTTCAACGTGTTTCTGACAGTATTGAAATACTTAGTTGTGTGTGCATTTTAGATACTTTGGGATTTGCTTCAGAATGCCGCCTTCTCTTCTTTTCTCTTACACAGATGATAAAATTTGGGTTTTGACTTCTTAATAGACTGATCCATCTAAAATCCCCTGGCGGGGGGGGCGGGGGGTGTGTGTGTGGAGAGAAGTTTAACCCATAATAATCATGCTATTTCCAGTATGAATAGTGATGTTCTGCTTAGCTTAGTGACAATTTTACATCATCTTGCTCTTATGTTTCCATGTGATTTGATTCAACGCTGTGATTAGTAAGATAGAGTTCCAGTTTATCTTGAATCTAAGTAAAATCTTAGGTTAATAGAAGCAGCTGGAGTACATAAATGTTGGTCCAGAAGATCAAGACAAGAGCTTCCTTTGTATTTGAGAGAAGAATTAAATTGATTTGACGTGCATATCTAAAAGAAGAATGCAAATGAAAAAAGATAATGACCTTCAGAATAAATGGCAAGGATCTCCTCTTAATTGTTTTATTGGACTTTTTCTTATAGAGAATCCAGCACAGATTGGGAGAGGCTATGTAGCCATCACAATCCTTGACATCAATGACAATGCCCCTGAGTTTGCCATGGAGTATGAGACAACTGTCTGTGAAAATGCTCAGCCTGGTCAGGTATGTCTTGATAGGTTTTATGTTTATTTTTACCAGATAATCAGCCATTCCTTATGAAAGCCTTCCAGCTTTAAGATAATGAAAAATCATCTTGTGACAGTAAAAATGAGGCTCTGATGAAGAGTACAAGCAAACAGTTAGAAAGATGCAGTTATAAAGCTGTTGGCTGAAAGTAATGTTAACATCTCTGGCTTTCTTACTTGTATGACTGATGCATTTTGCTTAACTGACCTAATTTTGAATGATACTAGAGAACTTATACTTCTTCCTAATTTTTATGTGAAGTGGGAAGCAGTAATACAAAGGTTATTCTGAGACTAAATGTCCACCATTCTGAAAACGACTACACACTTTTAATTCTCCTAAGAAGTATGGACCTTAAGGACACAGTTTCACAAGGGGAATATATTCCTGTTTATTACTCCTATATTTTCAACTACCTAAACATCTTCCAAGCAGTCCTAGACTTAACTAAATCTATCACTTTTTGTTTGTCCTGGGTGTCTCTCCTATTTGGCCTTTTCTTCTCTGCTTTGGAAGATCTCACAAAATACATGTACTTTCTTAGTCTCTCCTCCCACTTCCAGAAAACTAGTAGATGTTGCACCTGCACAGATCCCACATATTCCTTAAAGACTTTGCACTTTTGTGCCTTCTTCCAGTGTATTGTCCTTCCTGTGCTAGATGTTTATTGCACATTTCAAAATCACCTCATAATTTAAATTTTGCTAAAACCCCATTATGATTATTACCATGTGTTCATGAGAAAAACAGCATATGCATGATCTTATTGTTGTAACTCTCTGTTTTTCCTGTGCTCTGATTAGAACTGGACAAGAGAAATTGGAGTTTCCAATTTTTGTGGATTTTAAGCAGTGATGACACTTTCTTTAGAGATAGATTTTGACAGAATTTTAGAAAATGAAATTTAAAAAAGTAATGAAATCCCAAAAAATAACCATATACTTATGCTGTGCCTTTCTGTTTTTCATTTCATTAAAAAAAAAAAAAAAAGGTACTGGAATTGAAATGCTCTAAAAACATCACAGTTTCCTTGGGAAGGTTTACAACATTGATTGCAGCCATTGATAACTACACTAAGAGCCGTCCAGAAGGCACACTTCTTCCACTGCTATGTAGTTTATTACTGCCAGCTCTGGTGAATGACAGGACCTAACTTTCTCCCAGACCCTGCAGAGCATTGCTTTGGCCAATAAATCTTGGACGGATACAGAGCTGAGTCACACATTAACTGTCTCTACATGCTTAGGAGATTAGAAAAGCAAAATGGAACATGATTAGAACTCAAGGGAGGATTGATATTTTGATAGGTAACACTGGGGTTATGTAATGTACATGTACATACGCTTCAATGAAACCCTAATGTATCTCAAAACAGGTGATCCAAAAAATAAGTGCAATTGATAAGGATGACCCACCAAATGGCCATCAGTTCTACTTCAGTTTAACAGCAGAGGCAGCAAATAACCACAATTTTACATTGCAGGACAACAAAGGTAAGAAAATTTTGATTTGGTAAATATTCACCACTAGCACCTTCTGTTTTCAATACAGCATGCTTATTATGACCTACATAAACTGTTCTGGTAAGGACATAAACTACAATCAGCCTGCCAAATAATTTTATCTGTACACTATTTGTCAAGGGAATTAAGCTATTCTTAGAATCATTTAAACCTTGAGCCAAACAGAGCAGCATCAAATCTTTAAATATTTCCTTTTTTTTTTT